>JASCZW010002111.1:0-102196 GCA_034211315.2 Aedes japonicus
AAGAACTATAGAAATCTTTATGCCTAGTTCATTTATATTTCCAACAGATTCTTTGTATTACCATTAGTGTTTTTCAACTCTCAGACTGAAACATTTTAAATTTCAGACTCAAATACGTTTCTTTTATTTATGTTATTATTCTAATACCGCATCCAGATTACAATCTATACGTGATATAGCGTGTCTTGATATCATATGTCATACACATTATTTCCAGTGAAAACTAGATGTATGAATGTTGCTATCAAGATAGGCTGTATCAAGTTATATAGGTTGTAGTCTGAACGGGTTATAAAAGCTTTATTTATTACTTTTTATGACTTTTCCAGCACATAATTACCCGCTCCAAAAATGTATATGCATTAATTTTGTACAAACGCATTATACTTAATGAATTGGGATTTACAAAATATTCTTTTTTATTTTTATTTTGGTTGCACTACCAGGCTTTCCTTTTCAGTTTTGATGTGCATGATGCTTAAACTTGCTTCCCTGGTGTTATTTTCCTGTAACAAAGTGTAGTTACCTGACCGAAGTTTCCAGCGGCTGAACGATTCATTGTTGCTACTGTTCCGTTGCTGTCAAAGTTCATTACAAGAATGACATTAATCAATACAGGTAGCTGGTTTTTACAACTACCGGAATCTCATTTCAATGCGTTGCGTTGGTTATGTTTACTTTCATGAAGGGGGAATTTTTTGCACAGCTTACTACAACTTTTGATGCACGCTTAGTTCATTATAATCGAATCCAATGATTATACCCAAATCATAGAGTAAATTAGTATTCCTAAAATCAAACAGTTACAACATTTAATTCCCACACACTTTATATACTACACAATGCAGTAAATTTTTCGTGAAATACTTTCTTAATATTCTGGACATTCCATGCAAATTGAATTCAACGCATACTCATCTTTCAGCACCAAAAGTCGGATTTGTTTTTTTCTTTAGAGTCGAAAAATCTCTGATGACGCATTCCAATAAGTTTTAATACGTAGGGTCCAGGTTCTCTCTGGCGTGACCAATCAGCTCCAAACTGATATGTATGCTGAACAAGTATAACAACATCTTTTACAGCAACATTTGAATACTTTGCTACTCTTTCCACATAAGAAAACCTGTTGAGTTTTGAATTTGTATAAATCGTCGTTCTCCAATAATTTGAGAGAGGATATTCTCTCACCAGTCTTCAATCCTATTCAATCGTTGAAAGTTTAAACAAACGAATCTCTCTTGAATTCTCTAGAAGGTTTCATTTTTAAAACTTCAATGGATGAATTTTGATTCATAAAAACTCTTTGAATAAACTTCGATGAAAAAAAACACTGCAAAAGATAATTCAATGCAACAAACTTTTGTAAATGTTTGCCTCAATGGAGCAAACTCCTACATTCCTTAATGTTCATAATATGGAAAATAGGGAATAATATTTGATCCAACAAATTGCCCTACGCATATGGCCAAATCTCAAAGTTTTGGTACATATTAGTTTCAAAGTGACTGTAATTCAAAAGTTTCGCTACTAAACAAAATTCTTCTTCTTTTATTCCAAAGCTGAAGAAAATTTCCTATGTAACAGCTTCTTTTTAACTTTAAGTAAATATCATTTAATGTCTTTTTGGAGTAGATCAATTTTAAACATCTCTTTTTTAAGGTTTTTTGCATAAAGCACGTAATAAACAGTAGCGGTTTCAACAAAAATATGGTATTGAAAGTCTTCTACAACTCTCTCACTGACATGAACGTTCCATCTCACTGATCACACTTGATCTAGGCGAACGAATACCCGGCAAGAAACAATGATTGACAGTTCAATTCAGTGCATGAGAAATTACAAATTCTTCCGATGATTCCGATAGTCTGGAGGATCCAGTTTCCACACAGAAATAAATAATTAATTTTAACAAGCGTGTAAAATATCCCCTCGTTTAAATCCAAGCTAAACGAGGCGTAAACAACGAAATTGTTTGCAACTTTTCATGTGCCATACAACAAAATTGGCAATCTTTCATACAACAGGCTGGTTTCAGGCGTTATCTGGCTTAAATTTACATGAAATATCCCATTTTTTTCTGGCAAATCTAGCATTGCCTTTATGTGCATTAGATAACGCAGAAAATTCAATGTTTCTTTTTATCTGTGCAGTGACCATTTGAGGTCCTCAACATGTCACTACATCGAGCAAGAAAAATTCGTTGAATCAGCTGTTCGCGTGAAGCAATTGCTGCCAAATACACCTTTTCATTCATGCACCCCCATAGAAAGAAGTCCATCGGTATCAAGTCTGGGCTTCTAGGTGGCCAAACTACCGGTCCGTTCCGCCCGATCCACGGTTCTCGGAAATTGCTGTTCAAGAAACGTCAAACATTGTTTGTGGAATGCGGTGGCGCACTGTCCTGCTGAAACACCAACAGCCGTTTTACAGCAAGACTGGAATCTCGTTTTCCAGGAACTGTAGACATCTCGTGCTGTTTGTGTAACTTTCAATTATAAAGGCCCACACATTAACGGGAATTGACCACCCTTGGATTTTAAATTGTGGTCATTGTGAGTATTCAAGAACCCTGCACTTGAGGCGCACCGGCTTATCTCTTGCCAGAAGTTCCTAAACTTGTAGCATACACAGATAAAAAGAATCATTGGATTTTCTGCGTTATCTAATGCACATAAAGGGAATGCTAGATTTGGCAGAAGATAATGGGATATTTCATGTAAACTTAAGCCAAATAACGCCTGAATCTAGCCTGTTGTATGAAAGATTGCAAATATTGTTGTATGGCATATGAAAAATTGCAAACAATTTCGTTGTTTACGTCTCCTTAGGCTTGAAATTAAACGAGGGGAAATTTTACGCGCCTGTGAACATTAATTATTTTTTTCTGTGTATGAAATAGATGCAAATTTTTCTTGTGCAATACGTTCTATACACTACAGTGAGAGACCGGAAGCTGAGCTGCAATCCTCCAAGTGCTGGTTTTGTGATCGTTCCTTACCGTTTGTAAAATTGTCTCTTCTAAGGTGACCGCCGGCTGTTCGGCGTGAGCTGCAGTGGAAAATAACATTTCATCTCGGAGCCGGTGCTGTATAGACGTGAAGGTTCCTGTGTAAAATTAATATTGCTGTAAAATTTACTCCAAACAATCTAATTTTGTACATACTTGCACTCGGCTAACACTTGCTGCGGCCATACTTAATCATTGCAGGCTGCCGATGCCGAATAATTGGCGTAACCGTAGCAGAGATGAATGTCTGCTAACTCTTCTAAAAAAACATGGCTGTTTTCAGGAAGCCTTGAGTTACTGTTTTGACGGTGGGTTTGAATTCGTGATTTTATAATCTGTCCCTGAAAATACTTGCACTACGGAACCGAACACCCTGTATATGGCCATTGAATAAATGAATGTCGGCATTTTCTTCAGCTCTTTGAAGGAGTTATGGCCTCGAAATTATTCGACTAGATCCTCCTTTTGCGGTTCGTTCAAAATCATTTCTATCGGTCCCAGCTGGAGGACGTTAGGAGCGTTGGTGATCTCTTGGCAGAATGGGCCGAGGCCAACTCCTGAGCTCTAAAATAACAAGGCCAGTTATCAAGATCAAAATTAGGTATGCATATGTTGTTGTCTCCTGCACGGGTTAGCACTCGTTTTAAAGTTGCGCTTGACGAAAGTCCAGTAGTGTTCAATTCGACAAAGCTGCACTGAAAATGTATTTTCGTTAAATAGCTTTCTCTCGTTTCGTAAACATGGATTTTGTTCAAAGAACAAATGTCTCGTATATTGTATGAAATATTCATGTTGCATTTTGTCTGGTGAAATACTATTATTACACATTTTTGTATAATGCACAAAATGGATTTCGTGAAGACCAGCCAATCGCTGCTTCTCTTTTATCATACTCCTTGCATGTTCGTTTTACTATTGGGATGGGCGGGAACAATTTATTAAAGCACAGTCGAGAGTTATAACATCATACTCATTAATCCTGTATCTTCTCACAATTCACCATGGCCTAGTGAGATCAACCACGGATTCAGTATCAACGCTTTCCAAAAATACAGGATCGAATCCTATGTCAGAAACATTAAGAAACGCTGAAGAACTCCACGTGGTTGCGCTTTTTGTTTCAATTAGCTTAGCTTGACTGACTGCACGTATCAATGGTTGCTACTCCGTGATTGATCAGAATCAGTGAAATTGCATAATGAATCAACTGAATGGGGTTGGGAGTAATCGACCATTCTCACTGTACACGTTTCAGTGACTCAATTTCTTTAATAATCAATAACGGCGCCGGCCACGTCCTTGCAATCAGGTGGGAATAGGGAAGGAAAGTAAGTGTGACCTTTGCTGTTTAGGGACCGTTTAAGGTCACAGGAAGGATTTTTTATGTTAGTAGGGTAGGTTTTGATGCATCAGGATTCACCTTGATAAGTGATGTGATCATATAGAAACATAATTTATAATAAGATTACATTATTTTTGATGTAGGTTCAGAATAAAGTGATATAGGGACCAAATCGATAACAATTACCTGCTTCGTTCCGCGTTTTGAGAGAACTTACCACCGCTCAATTGTCTGAAAATACTTTGCGGGGTCTGACTGGTTAGCGTTCTGCTTGCCCCATATGGCATTGCTCGCGGTTATTGGATAGGGAACATTGCAAAATAACATGAAAGAGCAAAGAGAGAAGGCATTATTGATTGGCAACATGCGACATTCATTGTGATATCCTCACTACGGCCGTTCAAAGTGATTCGACGGACGTATATGAGAGATCATTCCCGAGTCTCCACGCGATAACCCAATCCAATCACATTTAATTATAGAAGCCAAGCGCCACTTGACTACGTGCGACATTTGGAAATGTCAGGTCCACTCCCTTCCAGCTTCAGATCTATAACATTCGTATCCTCAATTCACCAGTATTGCATATTCCACCTAACTAACATGGAAGAATAAAAAAAAAGGAATAACTATACGGAAAAGACCATTCTACTGTAGGATGGACGGCGAACAATAGATGCCACCTATAAAATAAAAATTAAATCACAACAACAAATGCACGGATAACAGATAACATGCAATAGTAACAAGAGAAAGGGAAGGCGTAGTAGATAGGAGAATATATGAGAATTCAAGGCAACCCCTTGCTCATAAAGAAATTGTTTCATATATCTCTATCAGCGCATTCGCTCTGATGAACCATTAAAATTTGTCAATATTTCTACTACCGGGGCCGTAATATTCAAAAAAAAAATACTGAGCTGATTGTTTTATCCAGTAACCAATTGCAGAAATAGGCAATCATTCGCACCCCACCATAAACCGAAGCATGGGTTTTTAACATTTGTTATTTTTTTTACTTTTCACTTCATACGAGTTAAAAAATACACTTACTGCCTATCAGGCCTCAAGACTGCACCTTTTTCTTATTTGCATGTTTACAACACACTTAAGAGAAACTCCTGTTAATCAACTTGTAAGAGGCCACCCTTTTTGACCATCACAAAACGACTCCACGGCAATAGTTTTGGTGCCGACCAGCCGGCAATCGATGATCGCGCAAAAAAGGCAACATCAACAGGAGAACAACAGCAAAGAAGCCATTCCAGAGAAATGGCCCCAGACAGATTCAACCATAATTTTCGTCCCGGATCGGGCGCTTTTCCCGAAAGTTTCAACACTTTCCACTGCACCGTTTATAGCACTTTACTTTACTGCCACTGCCGGACTGGTTAAAAATTATGTTGTTCATATTAAGTGAAAACTAGCGAAAAACAGACTGACAGCAGAGAAAACAAGTCCGCTCGCGGCTTTTTCCAATTAACGTTCTATATATGGAATAAACTAAAAATTCGTGACTGTCCCACAAGAAATTCCAGCAAAGTTTATGTCTGAAAGGTCAACCCCAATGCAAATGTTATGCTGAAATGCCGAAATGCTGATTGAGCCTTCAATGCCTGTTATCATGTTGGTCCATGTCTAAAGATTAATGGCTCTGAAATGCTACCCGAACCAGAGCCTCCATTGTTCAGTCGGCAATCCCCTGTGATCGCATGACTCGTAAAGGCGCGAGACCGGAACTTGTGAGGACCGGATGTCACGACCTCCTTCCAGGCCGTCAACACATCTTTTGCAGCCCACCAAAAATATAAACTTCATACACAAAAACTATTCTCAAAATAAAAAAAATTGAAGCGGGACACTGAAGGAAAAAATGGAAAGAGCTCACCCGGATTTCCAGAACATTCCGTTGCTGTGGTTATAACAACGAGCAACCAGAGTAGATCCATGTTCCCTCCAGATTACATTCGGTTCTTGAAGAGATCGCAAACATGAAGCAAACATCTCCGAGTGACGGGGCTGAACACGAGCTGCTCCTGCCGCAAGGAATTCGGTCTCCCGCGGGGACACTTTGTATTCACACCAGACAAGCCTCGTAATGGACTGCAAGCAACTCTTTGGTGACCGAATCATCATCAAAATAAAAAATTAACACTATTCTATACACTTGTAAAATCTCATAAACCATTAAAATAAAACGGGACAAAATGACAGAGCAAAAAATTTCACGTCTTAATTCGAGAACCGCATGCTACGATCTTCGGTTGCGCTTTTTGTTTCAATTGCATTTTAAGTCGATAAAGTAGATCTGTCTGTCATTCTTGCAACCACCGGAGAAACGTATCTTTTAATGTGTAACAAAATATTCGTTGCTCTTTTTATTGTTATCGTACAATGCACGAATGTTCTCTCTGTTTCAACAAATGCAAATGGTTGCTTGTTTTGACAGTTGCGCGTGTGCCATTATTTACGAAGGTAGCTTCATAAATAGAACAATTCAGTTTCGTTGCAGTAAACAACGCATAGATTTGTTAGTTGTACCTTCGATTTCGTAATATAAACTCAAATTAATTTTCAGTGTGTGGACAGTTAGGAGGATTGATGCCTTTCTCAACGAAATCTTCTCCATTTTCTCGCATGCATTTACCTGTGGTTTAAGAGTAATAGAATGACGCCAAATCAGCCAAAAACAGAGGAGTGACGATGTGCTGTTTATGTAACGGAAGCATCCCATCCTTTTTTTTAATAATCATTTATTTGTACAGGCTCAATCGAATTAACTTTACAGAGCCAAATTTTCATATTTTTATACATCATTTATCTTAAAACTAAAGTTAGGAGGATAGAGCCGATTACTCGCGGCCGTCTCGAAGTTAATAGGAATTACAAATTACGGATGGGAAAGAGGGTGGGAATTTAAAGTATGGTTTATATAACACATTAAATTTAAATTCTAAATTATTGAAACACTTATAACTATGCAATTTACGGTTTTCTTTTGACTTGGACATTTTTTGAAAAAGAAAGAAAAAACATACACACATACATATATGAAAAAAAAAACTTAAAGTAAACATACAGGTTAAACTAACTACAATCTAAGGCTAATGTTAGTCAAAAACACATAAATGAGTTTCATGTACTCCAAATCACGTACAGCCAAAATATCTCGAATTGGCACATTGGGTTGTCTACCTCGAGCCCGAAGGGACAGCATCCCATTCTGCAAACACTTAAAAATGATTTCTCCAGTTAAGCAGTTAAGCATTAAACCAGGTTAAACTATAGCTTAGCTTAGCTTAGCTTAGCTTGACTGACTGCACGTATGCTACTCCGTGATTGTTCAGAATCAGTGAAATTGCCCAATGAATCAACTGAATGGGGCTGGGAGTAACCGACCATTCTCACTGTACACGTTTCAGTGACTCAATTTCTTTTATAATCAATAACGACGCCGGCCACGTCCTTGCAATCAGTTGGGAATAGGGAAGGAAAGTTAGTGTGACCTTTGCTGATTAGGGACCGTGTTTACCTCTGCATCCCCACAAAGGTCACAGGAAGGAGATTTTTCTATGTTAGTAGGGTAGGGCTCGATGGATCAGGATTCACCTTGATAAGTGATGTGATCATATATATTCACACATACATACACATGTATACATACACAAACATACACATACACTCAGTAGCAAAAAAAAAGCCGAGCAAAACACTGCCCCCAAAAACCACGTTGTTCAACCTCCTGTCTCCCCGTCAATCATCAATACTTCCAAATGAAAATCTGACAACTCAATAACTAATGTATAGACCCTATGCGATCAAAACCTCATGCCGACAAAACCTACAGACCCGAAGCTATCACAACATATGTAAAAAAAGCCATCCCTGGACACAGCAACCCCAAAAAACCGCACCTCCGTGAAGGACCCAGGTAGCACACTAAAAACCCCTCCACAGCCTACAAAAATAAAGAAAACAATGTGGACAAAACCCGAACTACCTCCACAAAGTGGTCCGGACCACAGCTGGCGTCAAAGTTGACACACCAACACGAGCACCTCCCCCCCCACCCGACACTGACCCGGCTGAAACATCGGTGCAAAAAAAAAAAAAAACGAGCCGAGGTGAATTCATCTTATTAATACACATGATTTGTTACGCGTGACTTATCCCAAACAACTATTGTAACCCACGAAGAACTTTGAAAATATGGCATTCAGTATGAATTGGTTTGTGAAAACTACGTATACAGTGTTATACAGTATTATTAATAAAATTCACCTCGGCTTCCTACCCGCACCGACACCTCAGCAAGGTCAGCATCGGGTGAAAAAGGGAAATGCCCACGTTGGTACGTCAACCCCGACGCTGCAGTCCAAACCACCCTATGGAAACAGTTCAAATCCCGCCCACACAATCCTCTGCACCCCTACAAGCCCCAAAGAATCCTCCAATATGCCACCCAAACCCCTCACAGAAACACGGACACTTGAAATCTTCACGTCCAAAAATGACTCCCCTCACACATGCCACGACAACCCCAAATCCATAAACCCTATCAACATGAAACCCCGATCACACCAGGTCCACACATTTTGCACAATGCTGTCAAACCCCCATCCAAAAACACTGACAATTGACAAAGTTACAGGAGGCTGAACATGGAGTCTTCCGCCAACAAAACCCCGCTCGGCCTCTCCCATGCCACTGAGTGTATATACACATACATATACATACATATCGAAACAAAAAATATTGGAATGGGACACAAAAGGAGAAAATGGAAAGAGCTCACCCGGGTTTCCAGAACATTCCATTGCTGTGGTTGTAACATCGAGCAACCAGAGCAGGTCCGCGTACCCTCCAGATAACATTCTGTTCTTAAGGAGATGGTCGACCATGAACGCTCCACGACCATTAACCAAACATCTCCGAGTGACGCGGGTGAACTCGAGCTCCTCCTGTCGCCGCAAGGCTGTATGTTCGGGGTTCCCGTCTGCACCGGGGACACTTTTTTTTTACACCAGTCGAAAGCCTCGTGTTGGACCGCAATCAACTCTTTAGTGACCGAATCATTATCAACACTACACAATAATTTCCACTAAATATCTAATTTTCTCGAAAATTTGCAGATAAAACAAGCAGCGAAGCACAAACACGTCAGTCCCGGAGCGCGACCTACTTCGATCTAAACCAGGTTAAACTATATGGGAAAAACTGGTTTTCAATTTAAGCGGAGTTGAAAAGAATGGCGCCCACAATACAGTTAGCACCGGTATTGGTCGTACCTTAAGTGTAGCAAATCAATGACTTGGAGCCGCAGGAACCAAATGCCTACCATACGAGAATCTACTGTCAATTGTTTTCCACCTCCAAGGACTTTTTAGAGATGCTCACATCTATCCGATGATCTGATATGAAATGGTGGTCCGGGAAGCGTTCTGGTGTGCTCTTTCACATATGTTTCGTCATTGATGAAAACGTCCCGAGCAGGAGACAACAATATAAGAATACCTAATTTTGATCTAGATAACTGGCGCCTTGGTATTAAAGAGCTCAGATTAAGAGGTGAAATACCTAAGCAAAATGCCTAAGAATTGCAAGCAAAATTTCTCTAGAATAACAAAACTTATTATTTTGGATACCTGAAAATACCTGAAAGGTACTACTTTGGTATTGTCTTAACTTAATTTGATATTCGCATGACATTTTGTGAACAATTTTATGGTATTATCCTCAGGTATTTTACCTCTTAATCTGAGCTCATAAATACCAAGGTCAGTTATCAAGTTATTCGGTCCTGCTCGGGTAACCAGACGATCGTTGCAAAAGTCAGCTGTATAACTTTCTAGTTCTGAATTTAACCCTGGATTATTGCTCAGCACTTTGTTTTGCTATTTTCTGCTTCCTATGAGTCTTCATGTTTTTGCGCTTCTTTATTCTTTGCAACATTCCGACGGAGGCACCAGTCTTTTTGGCCAAATCACGAATCGACATCGACCTGTTCCGATGGATGTGGTTGAATACCTTCCGATCCACTATTGGGTCAGCTGGACCTGCTTATTTTCCTCTTGTGGCAGCTGCTCGAATATAAGCAGTTGCTCCGAACTTGTTGATGCTAGATTTTACGCTACATTCAAACGCTTGGAATGTAGGTAAGCTCAGACCGATAGTCTAACGCGTGTATGTGTGAGTGCATCATAAGCGTTGAACAGTGATTGGAAAAGCCCTTTTTCATGCCAAAATAATAACTCCAAAGGGTTACGCTTCAGAATCATAGTGTCTTCTACAAAGTTGTACCTAAAAATTGTCTATCTTGTGGTGATTGTTTTGTAGCTGCTAACTTTTGAACAAAGCACAATAGAAGAGTGATGTCAAAAGCAAGTTTGTAGGAAAAATAATTTCAAGCTGCTGAAGGCACCATTTTTCTAGCTACTTCGTCTTCTATATTTTATCTCGTGATCACTTTTTCTGAAAATGAGAAACAAAAAAGTTGGAATAAAGAAAACACAGGTTTGTTGAACAAAGTTTTTTAACAAGGCTTATCATTGAAAAATTTGATGTTGCCAGTCTGTTTTTCGATACAATCCTTAATTCATGCCTTTTAACGTGCTACGATGAGATGAAACCTAAACAGGGGGAGATAGCTCATCAAATCTTCCAGTCCGCCTCTAAGCATCTTGTTACGAGGTACCAGGTGGGTCTCCTCTAATTGCCTGTCGATCTGCCAAATTTGAAAGCCGTCTGCATTGATTTATCTTAAATTGTCACACCATCATTCCTTCCCTATTCCCATCTGATAGCAAGGACGTGGCCGGCGCCGTTATTGATTATTGAAGAAATTGAATCACTAAAACGTAAACAGTGAGAATGGTCAGATACTCCAATCAAATGATTCATTGTGGAATTCCACTGATTCTGATCAATCATGGAGTAGCAGTGCAGTCAGTCAAGCTGTGAATCCATTTGAATCAAAATAAAATCAGTGAATATAATTTCGCTCACCAAACAAACAATTACGATGTGTAAACTAAAATGTATTTTTATTTGTAACTCGGGCATGTATTTAAGTAGAATTTGATTAATTTAAAGCCTGTCCACGTTAAATTTGGAACACCAAAATAATAGCCGCAACAACAAATTTGCACATTTTTCAAAACAAAACTGATTGTTAATTTTACAATGCAAGAGTTATATCTACATTAGAAACAGTTGATTAAGATGTTTTAACAGTATGACCTCTGACGTTGGATGTTGAGACAAGAATCCTTATATTTATTTCAATCTTACTTTTGGTAACCTAAGTCTACATACAAAAATTAACTCTACACAACATTGTCTTTGTGGGAGGTGCCTGGAGTTACTTCGTAAAATATCAATTAGCCAATCAGCTACAAGTTGACTATTCACATTGTACCTAACAGCACATGCAAGTACATACGACATGTGTGTTCCGCGATCGGTTAAGGAAACGATGGATAATCATAACATGAAAATATTTGGAACAAGCAAGCGCCGATCCGCCTGCTGAGCATTGGTTATTTATTTGAACCTTTGCCTTCACTGTTATGTTTTCAAGTGCTCAGTGTGACAAACAACAGTCAGCAATAAATTTGAAAAGAGGTCTGTTTTTGAACTGAGAAGTTCAACAACAGACTGTGAAGAAATTCAACAACAAGCTAAAAGTGTCATGTTGCATATTGGTTTAAGACCTAACTTGTTCTGTTTGAGAACTTTTCTAATCACACATGTTGCATGTTAATAATCATATTTCAATATGCTACAATGTTAATCCTTCTTTCTGTAAAATTATTCAACTTGGAGAATTCGCCATCAACTTCCGTACGCTATTCTCAGATAGGCCCGCCGTGACGATTTTCCATCTTCTCTTGAAATCATCGGTACCATTTGCTTTCTTCTTAGTTTCGTAGAGTTTCCTCTTAACTAGAGCCCAGTACTTCTCTATTGGGCAAAAGTCAGGACAGTTTGGTGATTTGACTGTTTTTGGCACGTATTTGACCCCTTGTACCTTATACCATTCCAGGACGGATTCTGCATAGTGACAAGAGGCCAAATCAGGGCAAAGCAGATCTGGAGAGTCGTGGCTTCTAATAAACGGTAGCAATCGTTTTTGCAGACATTCTCACTCAGACATTCAGACATTCAGACATTGATAGTGCCGGTAGAAACAAAACTTCTAGATTTTCGACAACAACTACATATGGCCTATCAAATTAAATACTTCTACGGGTATTTGGAAACCTTCTTTGTCCGCAAATGCTCGGTAACGGCTTTCTTTTGCATTGTGGTTAAAAAAGTCAGACCCGGACGCTGTTCAATGTCTTCGAGTGCGTATGTTCCATCGTCAATTATGATACAAGATTTTGTTTGCAAAAAATGGTGTAAAGCTCCTTAGTACGACTTTTTGCAGTGAAATATTGCTTGTCATCACGGTTGGGCACCTTTTTTTACTTTGTACGCCTTCAGTCGTTGCCTCTGCTCCACTTTTTGTACGTATGATTTTGACTTCCCAACTTTGCGAGCCACATTTTGCACAGTAAGATTGGAATTTTCCTCAATAATGGCTATCACCTTCTTGTCTATTTGTCGGGAGCATACTTTTCGATTTGTTCTACTTCCAACCTTCCGATCCACAGTCAAGCGCTGGTCAAATGATTTGCAAATACAAAACACTGTACTTTTCGGTAGTTTTAGTTTAATGGCAAGATCGCGTACTGATGAAGTTTGCTGTCTTCGTACAAAGTGTTTGCAATCCATTGATTCGACGCCATTTTGCTGGATGTAACAAGAATTTAAACATGTTGTACAACGAGATAAAGTGAAGAGCTTTAGCTGTCATATAAGTGAAACGTTTCAGCGATCCATGAAATAATTCAAAATCTAAACCGAAAGAAAAGTGTCCGAAATTTTACGAGAACAGGCTTTAAGTCTTACTTATTGTTAATCAGAAATTGATCTGCTGCTGCATATTCACAACTTTTAATCTAATTCGTTCCAGAAAGTAAGACTTCCCGGATATTATTAATAGAATGAAAACGACAAACAGCATAAATGCTAGAAGGATATTCAATATCTCAAAGCCATCACCGGCAGTCCACATTGCCTTTCGGATTTTATTTAATAAAAGCGACCACTAGCAAATTGCATTGCATCAAATTCACTTTTCCCTCTTCACCTCGTAATAGCTTTGCGCTGCCGTTACTCCATTTAGTCCAATATTCTCATCATCCGGAAGACAAACAGAATACAAACGCTAACCTCCGACAAACCGAATGATATTCAGCCAACGCCACAACCCACCCACCCCCCCCTGAACACATACTCATATATACGGAAAAGGATGCAGCAGTGCAAATTCTGAAAGTGGGCGCTGTTAGATATGCAATTCTGCGGTTCGCCTTCCAGCCACAAAGTGTACATCTAGTATGTTCTCGATGTACAGCAGTCAGACATCAACAGCGACTCTGATGCCCCAACATCTGCCGGGACGGCGGTGGTGGTTCTCGTGTAAATATTTATGGACGGATTACGTACATGTGGCGTAGCACTGTTGGCACGGAAATTAGGGCTAAGCCTTTCTGGAATGGTCAAATTTCATCCCAATTGCCACTAGTCAATTATGAATAAGTGAATTCAATAATGCCATTTATCAGTTTGAGCGTTCTTTCCGAATGAAAACAGTTCAGGGATTACATCAAGATGCTAACTACAAACATGTGTCTTTATTCTATCTTCAAATATATACAAAAATATTACCATTCATATGAACATTCGTAAGCTTTGGTTCGGTCTCTTATTCGTACGGTTCTTACATCTAAACAATCTAGCCTAGATCGGTTGTACCTTGTAACACTCTGTAGCTGCCTGTCAAAATCAGACCTCTCAATTCGGCATTCCTATCATCCCTAGCTAGGAATGACACTTTATATCTAAACACTGATCACACATCGCAATTTCAAACGAATCGTTCTGCGTATCGAAAGTGTAAATATTTACACCCTCCCTGAATTTCGCCTCTACCCAGTATCTGCTGTTTTCGAAAACTCCGCTTTACTAAATGACTTTATTTACCCTATCTATCCGACAGAACTTAGCATTTTCCATTTCAGCTCCTGGCTGGGAATGGGGATGAAATTTCCACCAGTAGACTGTCGGTTTTGAAATGCTATTTACTTCTTCTTTTTTTTTACTCCGTCTAAAACCACCCCCCAATCCACAATAATTGTCGAATAAACATAGGTACTAGTCTACACACAAAAGATCGTTGTCGGTCGGAGTAGCAAATATTGAAAGCTGTCACCAATGCAAACAATCGTCCAAACGAAAAGAAAAAAAATCCATTCTCGATGACGATGTTTGTTTAGAAATTCAATTTAATTGGAGTTCCCGTTGTCGTTCCGTTCCGGATGCGTCTATTTCGACTAAACCGCACGCAATTATCCGAGTTATTTCGTCAAAGTTTTCATTCCAGGGAAATCCCCTATAGTTAGGAGTCGGGTGGACACACATTTTGGCCATTTCTGCTCAGTTGTGGATGTTGCTGCTGATGTTGTTGTTGTTGTTGTAGCTGTGCCTTCTTGGGGGTTGTGGCGGTGCTAAGCTTTTCATTATCACGATACTGTACTCCAGGGTGCTGTTTTGCGAATTCGGTTAAGGTTGGTCCAGTTGGGGGGGTCCGGTTCGGGGCCGAGTTGGTGGTCGACGGCAGCAAATGGGAAATTTGGAAAAAAAAAGAGGGAAGTGGAAGAGAGAAGAAGAATGTTAATTTCTATGAGCTGATGTTCATTACCATTGCTGGTGTGGCAAGGGGAAGCGAATTTGTGTAGTTGTCTGTCGAATGGTTGTTTCTAAAATAATGGGATTTAGAAAGTTAAGCCTCATGTTGGACATGATGTCACGGTGTTGTTCAGAACGGCAATTAATTTTTTTACATCTATTCGATGCGTCATTTTGTGAGAAAGTGACAGATTTGCATGATGGGAGCGATTATTAACACTTGAAAAATTAACTCAGCAGGCCGAGGTGGCAGATGAAATTCACAAAATAAGTGACAAATATCACCTAGGGAAACTGTCAGCACACGTTCAATCTAAAGAGAGAGAAAAAAAACTAAATCTATCCACCCATGGTGAGATGTGACAATTCTAACGAGAATTAAATTATTATGATTCACGGCGCACAGTGGGACGAAATACAAAAAAAGTGGGACATTGGTATTTGGGGCGAAACTTTAAGGTGTGGCCCATTGTTTTTTCTCCAATTTTTTTACATTATTTTTTTACTTTATTTTTGTGTTATCAAATTTGATTTAAAGGGTGTTCACACCTAGATAAAAAAATTAACTTTTCTATTTTTGGATTAAATCGATGACCATGTATTTAAACATTGTAGATCAAATTATTCGTTGAAACTTTGTAGAAGACAAAAACTTTCTATCTCTTAACTGGACGAAGTTGTAGAGTGCAAAAGGAATGAAAAATGTAATACCCCTTAAAATCTTTTTTTTATGCCATACACTCAATAAAATCGACACGTTACATCCACGTGAAACGCACGTAATTTTCGTCCACTGCCAAAACCAGTAATAAACACGTGGGATTTACGTAAGAGCTACGTGATTTCCACGTAAGTTCACATTCTACGTGAAAATCACATAAATATAACGTGATTTTTCACGTACTATTCACTGGCACGTAATGTTTACCTGATTTTACTGAAGAAAATGTTGTTACTTGTTCAAGTGGAAGTGACATGAAATTTAACGTGAAAAAATCGTGTAGATTTTTTTGAGTGTAACCTTTTTATTTGATTTTCTCATATTTTTCAATGGCTAAAATATTTACCTGCACTTAGTAATTCAGAAAAAGCACCAAAAATGAAAAAGTGCCACTAAATATTAAGGCCTGTGCCAGTAACACGTGCGATCAGCATTAAGAATTAGGAATGAGCAATAAAGATGAGAAAGATCTGGACAGTGACCGGTAAATCTATCAAGCAAGCAGCTACTAGTATATGTGCAATTAAATATAGCAGTATTTCCGCCAAATTATGCAATCTTGAGCACTAAACTATCCGCATATGTCTTTAATCTTTGTTAGATTTTCCCATAAAAAACAGAAAATGAGCAATGGATATTTATTTATCCATTGCTCATTTTACTGTTTTTATGGGAAAATCCAACAAAATTAAAAGACATATGCGAATAGTTTAGTGCTCAAATTACATAATTTGGCGGAAATACTGCCATATTTAATTGCACATATACTAATAGCTGTTGCTTTATTTGATAGATTTACCGGTCACAATTAGATTATCCGAAGATCTTTTCTCATCTTTTTATTGCTCATTCCTAATTTTTTAATGCTGATCACACATTATTTGTTGGCACAGGCCTTAATAATTTAATGGCACTTTTTTCATTTTTTATTGCTCAAATCTCTCTTTAATTGATGATTAATTATGCTGCCATTTTTCAATGTTGTTGAAAGTTTTTGTTATTTCAAATAGGTATGTGTCCCTTGACTCAGCCTGTTATGCAAAGATCGATTACATTTTTTATTATAACTCATAAAGTTTTAAAGCTGTAAGCGAGATTCAACTAGTTATACACTTCCTAATATATGTTTGATAAGACATTTGATACCATGTATCACGAAAAGTTACACAACTCTTTTTATAATGTCAGAAACATTCGAGGGATATGGATTTAATGTCGGTCTATAGGCACCAAATTGGGTCTATTCATGGATGCAACTTCGTCCCATTTGATAGATTTATTACAAAATGCAGTCATTGTACGATTTTTTTCTAATTTTATGAACTAAGACATTGCTAGCTGTATTCGATTTACTTAATACAATATTTCACAAAACGAGCTAAAGTAAAACTGCCTCGAAACACTTAAGTGATGTTCATATATAGATTTATCAGCCATTCAATAATGGAAACATCATAATTCACTATAAAATGATTTTGTTACTTTGGTTTGTGTTTAGATGAGCCACTTGAATATAAACAACCGCATATTCATGCATTTCCACTTCAGAATTTTACCAATAACAACGTTTTTACTACGAAATTGATACAACAGGCCATAGTTGGGAACATTCAGAAAAATATGTCCCTAATATTGGGTCTACGATTTTCTTATAAAATCATTGTTATTTTAGCTATGTGAACAGTTAGTTTGTAACGTGTTACTATTTTCTGCACACTCAGACTGCATTACTTGCTTTATCAATTCAATTAAGCCCAATTTAGATCACTTGAAGATCGTGTAGATCATGTGTACAGCTTACCTGTGAAATCATGATGCCCCAAAAGTGCAAGAAATCGAAAATTACGGTGAAGTGAACAACTATAAGTTGACTAATATTGTCTCAATTACTTCGGATTACATCGGTCATCCTGAATAGCAACATGATTTTGTTGATGATCGCTAAATTAATGACACATTTGGTACATAGGCCGAATGAAGGAGCTAGGCTAACATTACATCCCCTTACCCTATACACTTTTTTGAACAAGACAGCTAATCCTTATCTCTTCGTTTAAAGGATTTACGTCGGTTATATTATTTTTTTAAGCTTTCTTCGAGGATGTGTAGATTACAGGTTAGCAGGTATTAGCAGCTAAACTTAACGTTAATTAATTCAGTATCTGATATCCTTCAAAATGAATGGATGTTTTTTAAACATTGATAACATGTCTAATTTTTTTTTAAAAGAGAGGAAACAATCACTATAAATGCAACATAATATTATATAGAGCTTAATTTCTATTTTTATTTTGTTAACTGCCCTCTTGGATCTTCCTTTAATTTGTACATCATATGAAGCCACTGAATAAATTTACGTTTAGTTTACTGCTAATACCTGCTAACCTGTAATCTACACATCCTTGAAGATATCTTAAAAATTTCATTAAAACCGACCTCAATCCTTTAAATGAAGAGATAATGATTAGCTGTTTTCTACAAAGAAGTGTATTTTAAAATACCTAGAACGTTGTAGAATATTAAAAACTAAGAAAATTCAATTAAAAATGCTTTGTTTAACAAAACGATTTTAAGGGGGTAGTACATTTTTCATTCCTTTTTCACCCTACAACTTCGTCCAGTGAAGAGATAGAAAGTTGTTGAATTCTAAAAAGTTTCTTGAAATGATCTGATCTACAGTGTTATAATATAGACTGTTCCAGACAGTATAAACACACTTTCAAAATAACAAAAAAGTCATGTTTTTTTTTAGTTTTAATCATTTTATTTGGCAAATCATATTTGTATTTATGTTTAATATGATATTTTACTCTCGTTTAAACAAAATATTTAATCAAAGCCAAGACTCCCAACTTTTCCTCGAACATGACCTATTAGCTTCCGCACAGTGATACTTCCCACCAATCTTTTTTAAATTTCTGGATTTCGTCCGCTGGTTTTATGAATTTTCGAAGCTTTGCTTTGGTTAAAGCCCAAAAAGTCTCGATTTGCCGTGCCTCCGGGCAGTTCGGCAGATTCATGTATTTCGGCACGAAACATACATTTTGACTTTTGTACCATTCTAAAGTGTCCTTTGCGTAATGACATGACGCCAAATCAGGCCAAAACACTGCTTGATCTTCGTGCTGCCTGATCATCGGCAATAATCGCTTCTGGAGACATTCCTTAACGTAACCTTCTTACCGCCAAACCATAACCTTCTTACCGAATTTTTCGAGATCGGAGATGTCTTTCTTTGGCACACATGACGTTACTTGACGAGGTCCAAGGTTTTTTCACAACATCCCGAACGGAAGTCGCTGGTTTTCGCTTGTAGGCATCCCTGATCTTTCTATCGCTTTTCAGACTAACAGGACCGGATTTCCGACCACTCTTCGGCGCATGTTCAAACGTACACCGTTTTCTATATTTTCGAATCGCAGATCGTACCAATCCGACGCTTACAACCTCTTCCATGGCCAATTTTCTCAAGGAGAGTCCGCTCACAGTGCACCATTTGTGCACGATACTTTTTCGTTATTCCGGAGTAAGACCGCGCATTTTGATTGATAACACAAATCTGGGCCCTTTTTTGATGATATGTCATTCAGAAATGTGCAAACAAAAAGGACGCAGCCAAAAAATGTTGAAATATTTCATTATATTCAAAGTTACCGTTAAAATAAGGTGTGCTAACACTTTCTGGAAAAGTCGTTACATGATCATCGATTTAAAGCAGATATGAAAAAGTTAATTCTTCTATCTAGGAGTAAACACCTCTTAAATCAAATTTGATAACACAAACATAAAATACTTAGAAAGACGATCGTAGTGTGCGGGGCGCGAAGCGAGACGTGAAAAAAATTGTCTTGTCATTTTTGCTCCGTTTTGATTTTATTTTTATTTGTATTTTACTTTAAATTTCGGTCGTGAAGTGCTATCCAGTTATATTGATAGTTACGGGAGTGCCAACCGACAACCATCATACTTTGTGCGTTGCCCCTACATGGTCCTTGCTTCGATGGTGTGTGTGCTTTGCCCAATGCCCTGTGATGTGGATCATTCGTCTCAATAAAATCTATCATGTGATGATTTTCGACAAAGTTTCGACATTATCAACTGGAGTTAATTCTGTGATTCTAGTCGGATTATGAAGAAATTGTACGATTAAACTATACCCGTGTCTTCAAACTTCAGCGGGAGGTTATGGGCATTGCTCGATGCTAGTTGCCTGATCGGGCTTTTTGAATAGGACACGTAATGCAATGGAATTCAGCCAAGTACTTTTACTTTTTGTATTTTGTAAAATCAGTTTTAGCTCCCGTAATACACTAAATACGTACAGAACATTGTTTGCTGGCTAAGGTGGCAGGTATAATTGATTTATATAATACCTGGTTCACACTTTAGTTGGCAACGGTGGTTCTGGATGAACAGTTTTTTTGCTTTTCAAAAAAGTAAAACAAGATGGTGAGCTCATTCTATAAGCAAAATGCCATTTTTTACTAAATACGACTAGGGCATCGTCCGCTGGCTATTGCCGCGGGTATTGTGGGTTTCCCAGGTACCCGGTTCAAGCTTTAGTTGGTGACGGTGGCTCTTCTTGACCTTCTATTCCTGAGTTGTAAGTGTGAATAAGGGCGTCTATGTAATGCTTCTGCTGTACCTGTTGTGGACTCCCAGTACCTCCCATTTCCGCAAAAGCTTTGAGAATAACTTAGTGTTGCCTCAAAAGCTCTCCTTTTTATTGTATTGGCCTCCATAACAAAAAGGGCACCATTGCAGAGCATATCGACAAAAAGTTTTCATAAGGGCCAATGTCGCAAACGTAAACAATGACTTTTTCCGCAAATTTCTTGAGAATGCTAACTTAATCATAGTGAATTATGACGATGATTGTACAGAACAGGAGTTCCCCTTTATGATAGAAGTGGTAGTTTACTTGAGCGAGTTGGCATTTTCAAGAAATTCGCAAAAAAAGCCATTGTTTACGTTTGCGACATTGGCCCTTATGAAAACTCCATGTCGATATGATTGATCAAATTATTCGCAGTTCTACTCGCCCAACGCCCCCGGTTGGGTGAGGGATAGAGGATGACACACACACACAAACATAAAATACTTAGAAAATGTAGAAAAATTGTAGAAGAAATCAATGATTCACACCGTATAGTTTCGCCGCAAATACCAATGTCCCACTTTTTTTTTTGCGTCCCACTGTGCGGCGGTTGGCCACATCACTGAGAATTTCGATAAAATGTCTATATTTGTATAAGAAAATTTGGCAAAGAATAAACCAGTTGTTGAAATTTTCATATATGATTTAAGCGAATCAATACGGATTTTTTCTGCACCGTATTTCAACATAAGTTATGTTCTAAATGCTTATAAAAGTGATAAAACCCATTAAAAAGGATATTATTTGGTAAACGAATATTTTTTCTAAGTTGTTCTACAGCGTCCAACAATCCTTGAGCTTAGATCTAAATCCTCTATATAATCATCAAGCTTATTTACGAGGTCTCCTCGGTACTTATGAATTGAAGTAGCCCCACGAGTCATTATATCACTGTATTAGACATGTCACAGTATTTCAAGAAAACCTACGGTACTCCAAACTAACTTGAATATAGATCTTTATGTTCTAGTGGATCAACAAGGCTATTTACGATGCCTCCACTGTACTTATGAGTTGAAATAGCACCAAGGGACATTATAACACTGTAATAAACATGTTTTAGTATTTCTAGAATACGAAAGGTACTCAAAACTATCCTTGAGCTCAGATCTTGATGTTCTACATGATCAACAAAGCGATTTACAATATCACCCCCGTACTTATGAGTTGAAAAGGCTCCACGGAACATAATAATACTGCATTGCTTAGAACAGTATTTCTAGAATACCTAGGGTACTCCAAACTATCCTTGACTACATATCTAGATATTCTACATGATCAACAAGACTATTTACGATGTCTCCACGGTACCAATGAGAAGAAATAGCCCTACGGGATATCATAACACTGTATGTCTGCTGTTGCACATATAAAAGACAAATAACAGTATTTCTAGAATACCTACGGTACTTCAAATAAACCGTATATGCAAATATGGATGTTTTACATGATCGACAAAGCAATTTACGATGACTCCTGTCTTATGAGTAGAAATAACCCCACAGGACATCATAACACAGTAATAAGTATAATACAGTATTTCTAGAATACATACGGTACTCCAAACTGTCCTTGAATACTTGAAAATCTGAAAATCTACATGATCCAAAAGACTAATTACGATGTCTTCCCTGTAAGTCAAAAAGGCCCCACGGGACAAAATAACACTGTAATAGACATGTTTTGGTATTCATGAATACCTAAGATACTCAAAACTATCCTTGAATACAGATCTTGATGTTCTACACAATCAACAAAGTGATTTATGATGACTCCCCCGTACAAATGAGTTGAAATAACCCCACAGAACTTCATGACACAGTAAAAGGTTTGTTACAGTATTTCTAGGTACTCCAAACTATCCTTGAATATAGATCTTGATGTTCTACATGATCAACATCGAGATTTACGATGTCTCCACTGTACATATGTTTTGAAATAGCCACAAGCAACATTATAGAACTGTAATGAACATGTTTTAGTATTTCTAGACTACCTACGGTACTCCAAACTAACCTTGAATACAGATCTTGATATTCTACATGATCAACAAGACTATTTGCGATCTCTCCACGGTACTAATGAGTTGAAATAGCCGCACTGGGAATCATAAACACCGGAAATAGGTACAACGGAAATGCTAGAATAACCAGGCGTACTCCAAACTATCCTTGAGTTCAAATCATGATGTTCAACATGATCAACAAAGCGATTTACTGTGTCTCTCTCGTACTTATGAGTTGAAAAAGCTCTACAAGACATCATAACACTGTAATAGACATAAAACAGTATTTCAAGAATACCTAAGGTACTCAAAACTATCCATGAATACAAGTCTTGATGTTCTACATGATCAACAAGGCTATTTGCGATGTCTCCACAGTACATATGTGTTGAAACAGCCACAAAGGACATCATAACACTGTAATGGACATATAACAGTATTTCTAGAATGCCTACGGTACTCCAAACTATCCTTGGATAGTGACAAAATGGATGAATGGACGAAGTAGACGAATGATGTCTATTTTGTGCCGAAGAATCTTAATCCCCTAAACTCTTCAGAGTTGCGGCCAAATGAAAATATATTGGGCTATACTGAAGCACGAACTTCGTAAGCATCCTGAAGTTGTCACGACAGAACAGGAAATGTTGAAGTCATGGTTGATAGTGGAAAAAATGTCGGTTCAAGCGTTGTACAAAATCTTATGCGTGGTATTAAGAAGAAAGTACGGGCTTTTGGATTTGGTAAAAGAATGCCGTGAGATAAAAATACCTAACGCAAGATAATACATTGTATTTTATTCCCTGAATATTTCATGACAATCGGTTGAGAAACTTGTTATTGAGGACGAGTTCAAATTGATGCAATTTAACCGTGGACAATCTTTATGACAGTATTCTCAGAATATCTAAGGTACTCCAAATTGCTCTTGAGTTTAGAATATTGTACAATATTATCACGCATATTTTCAACTCATTCGTGGTATTCAAATAACTGAAAAGAAGAAATCACAAGCTTTCGTTCAATTATGTCCTCGTTCACAACAAGGTGCTCATGGCACCAAGAGCGTCAAACAGCGTGGATGACCATTGAAAAGAAAGTCAAAAGGCATTTGATTGTTTTAACGGATATAAGAAGGCAATGCGTACAACATGTACAAACAAAGGGTTAGACCTGAAGGCCTACACTCGTTGTTTTAAATTTATGGAAAAACGGTTTTAGACGCAAATCAAATGATAATTTTGAACTAAACATGAAAATCGTCTGCCTAAGTTAACTAATGTAAATAATCCATATTCATATGAATGAAGTTTAAGTGTCCAAACTCAAGTTGAAAATACGTCCCATGGCAAATTCAGAAACACATATTTGATTAAGAAAATATCAAATAGCATATTGATACCCAAGAACATTAAGATACGAACTTCATTATGATTTGGAGTACCCATAATATTGTAGCAAAAATCGCCTTGTGGATCATGCAAAGCACTATGGGAATGGAGTTTTCTGCGACGCATAAGTCGATGAAACCTCAGTTGCCTTGTAGATCATGCAAAACGAAAAGTCTGAAACTCAAGAATAGTTTGAAGTGCCAGAGATATTCTTAGAGAATATACTCGTACTATAATATGACTATAACTCTACAATGATGTCCTGTTGAGCCTCTACTAACTCATAAGGACGATGGCAACCTTCGTAAATCACCTTGCATATCATCATGCATATTATCCAAGTCCCTGAAGTCAAGAATAGTTTGGAACACCATACGTAATTTGACTATAATTATAATGATGTTGAACATTGAGCTTTACCAACTCATAAACACGATGAAATCTTCTGTAAAATATCCGTGATGAGCAAGCAAAACACCAAGAGCTGTAAACTCGAAAATAATGTCTGGAGTGCCATAGATATACTGAAAATACTCTTATTTGTCTGCAACGGTGTAAAAGTTTTTCTTAGCAAGTTTTTACGGCTAATGAGTACGGTCAAAAAATCTCCAAATAGTTTTGTCGATCATGGACAAAACCAAGATTGCATGGCGCAAGCTCCAGCATGATAGCCGTAAACGGTCACGACACGATCTCCACATAACCTGGTCCAGATGATGTGGCAAGACCGGGACATCTGGGACATGGCATACACGGTAGCCTTTCAGATTGTCCTCGATCTCCAACAAAAATGGTGGAACGACCAACGGCAGCTCGCAGGGACCAACTAACTACCAAAGATCTAGGTAGTTGACTTCAGCGGGTGCATAATGCACCCCTATAATACTGGAAGTTGGTTCCGGGTGGGCCTGAGCTCAGGGCATGGTGGATTTTAGCGGGCTGATGAGTTGGCACCCTCATCCCACACCCTGATTTCTTCATGGGCCTGGTTGCAGATTTTTCTTCCCGCTTAAAAAATATCACACACACACACACCTCCAATAGGCTTCCGAAAATGGTGAGCTGACACCTCGGAACAGCTCCTTATTAGCTCTGGTCGTTCACTCAGTTCCCATCTCATATGATCGCCAAACGACTAACAGATGAAGCATGGAGACACCAACCGCCTAATCCTAGAATAGAAAAGTGAGGTACGACGCGATCAATGACGCGGAATCCACAGTGCGGCAATAGAGGAAATGCTTCGCCAACACGCTGGGACTCGATACCAGTAAGCAGCGCCTTTAAATTTTCACAAATATCAATGAGAAGTGAAATGATTTTATCCCAGTGTAAATGATGATGTTTACTTTCCCGGTTGTCATGGTTACCGCTGTCACTTCTATGCCAACCGAACTTTCTTGTTTGCTGCAATGAATGAAGCCGGCTCTATGTGCGGGTCAAAAATCGCTGTCACCGTTGTTTCGATTATCAATCGGTAAGCATGGAATTTCGTTTGAGATGAAATCTGAATATCATCTCTCGTGATGATTTTTTCATTACTATGATTTTGAATCCTAATCCAAACATGGAACAACCAAGGCCGTCATCATCGTCCCAGAGGAACAGATGCTAGCAATGTTGTGCAATAACACCCTAGACCGGGCTGCCCTTGCATTTTTTCCTGATCCCACGGGTAATTGATATTCATTGTGGTTGATTGAATTTCATTTCTGGACATTTCCGAAATTCGTTTTGAAAATGAACTTGTTTACACAAACGAATATCAAAGCATTTTTGAAAATTGGAACGTTCATTGCCTTCTCGGTTACGTTTGTTGTCGCGGAGTTATCGTCTGATTTTCACAGCGGACTCTTATAGGTAGTCAATGTTATGGTGCCTGAAAATCCACGCTTGTGAATCCAATGAGCATGACTTTTACCAAGACTGCCAGTAAGACTCTATTTACGTCATCCTGGGGAAGGTTTGGAATTGTTGACACGCCGTTTTACACTGGATTGGACCTGGCACAACAGCGATGAGAGTCGTGCTATTCATTAGTACGCGATTAGTACGCGAGGATGACACGTCCCTAAAATGTCGAGTGCGCAAATAGTACGGCTGCCCCGTCCCGGTAAAACCTTGACAGGTCTCCAGATACGTTCAGAATTCCAAATCATCAAATTTTGTGGGTAATAGACTCAGATGTAACATTTCTGACTTACGCATATCTGGCTCTGGACACAGCTCCCATGAAGAACCGTGTCAACCTTTGCATGGCGCTCACTGCCTGCATGGACCACCAAGGAACCATGAGATGCGACAACATACCAAGCGGCTCAAAACAACGGAGAAAATAAATATAAAAATAAGGAAGAATAAAAAAACTTATGAGGACGTCCAAACGCCGGCCTCGGTGTACGAAGAGGCGAACGTGTTTGCACGAAGCAGGAAGTTGCCGAGATCACCAGTATTGAGCCGGGTGGCCTCAGCGTGCAGCAATAGTATCAAACTCCAAAAGAGACAGCTTGAACTTCAAGGATATCTTGAATGCTACAGCGACACTCCTTAAGAAAGTTTGCTGCATGGGCAGTCTTGCATGATGGTTCCTAGGAAGAAGACGGACGAACTCTATCTCTTCAGCGATGGCAGGCCCAACGTTTACAAAAACATCAAGAGGCTGATGGAAGCTATCAAATCAGCCATGATAGATGCTGACCGGAAACAGGGGGCGTTAATGAAATGGCCGAGAAGGCGCTGAATGAGGCCATGGAGAGAAAAATGCCCATGGAGAGTAAATGAGATGCCAAAGGGCCCCTCAAATCTGTATGTGGGTAAGAGGGATCGTGAAACGTCAGGGGAAGAGGAAGTCTCCAAGAAATAAAAGGAAGACAAAGGTAGCGAGAAGGAATCAAAATTCAGTGGATGGGAGATCACTCACTATAAGGCCGGGAAAAGAATGAAAAAATAGGAAATTCGAAAAGAAGACAGAATAAAAGAAGAAAGAAGTGAAGTCGAGGGAAAAGTAGTGGGTCCAAGTGAAGGGCAAAATGACGTACGCCTTACCTATACGGATAGAGAGAGCGGTGAAAGGCCAGTAGTAATAGAGATCACCCAAATTAATCTTGATCATTGCGACGTTGCACAGAACCAGTCGACAACATGGTCGAAGTATGATGTGGCAATTATGGCAGAACCGTATGGACTTTCTCCCGATAACTGCGTAACTCGTTGACGGAACGAGCATGAAGCAAGAATGGCGGCAATACTGGTTATGAGCAGATATTTCATTCAAAATGTAGTTTCGAACTCATACAAAGGTTTCGTGATCGTCAAAATCAACGGAGTCTTTTTATGTAGTTGCTACGCACCCCCGATATGGACGATGGAGCAGTTCCTCCAAATGCTGGACTGATCGAAGGTTCCTTCAATACTTGGGCAGAGGAGTAGGGAAGCAGGTTCACCAATGCAAGAGGGTATAACCTACTGAAAACTTCGGCAAAGCTTCGTGTTAAGTTGTACAACGAGGGCATCATCAGTACTTTCCGTAAAGATAGCCAGCAACAGATAATCGGCGTCACAGTCCCACAATGATGGAGAATATGAATTGGAGAGTCTGCGACGGGTACAACCATTGCGACCATCAGGCAATCCAATACAGCATCGATCAATGGAATCCTCCCGCAGGCTAGAAGATTAGAGCAAGCGTGTGGAAGTGGAAGACGAAGGATTTTGATGAGGACCTTTTTAGCGCAAGCTTAAAATTAAGCTCTTGAGGAAGATAACGTCTACTGTGAGTCTACTGTGGCGAAGACTATAACCGATGTATTTAACCAGCGAAGAGCTTGGGGTGATTTTCAAAGTAACCAGGGCTGCATTGAAACGGGAGATGAAACATAGCAAGTCGAATTGCAACAAAGAGCTATGTCAAGAAGCTTGTGCCAACCCCTGGGGCGATGCATATAGTTTCGTGATGACAAAAGTCAGTTAAACAATGGCCGCTGAATCGCGCCCGGATAAATTGAACATCAACGAGAAGGGGCTTTGTCTGAAGCACGACCCAGCGACGTGTCCACCCACGTCGAACGTCAACAAAACACACGTCACTGACGAGGAGATCACAGCAGTAGCAAGTTGAAGATGAAGAAAACTTTTGGTCCAGACGGTGATTCTGGTACTCCCGGACATGTTCAGGACAGTGCTGCAGAAATGTCTAGATGAAGGTCATTTCCCAGACAGGTGGAAAATTCAGAAGCTAGTGTAGCTGCTGATGTCAGGACAATTGCCGGGAGATCCTGCGTCGTTGAGGCCGATATACCTGCTGGATACTGTATGGAAACTCTTCAAGAGGATTATTCTCGGCTGACAAAGTGTCCGGCGAGCGAGCATGGTCTGTCGAAGATGCAGTTTGGTTTCCGGAAAGGTAGATCAACGGTAGATGCTCTTCGAACGGTGGTTAAGAAAACGGAAAAGGTGTTGATACAGAATCGAAGAGGGAGCGATATTGCGCTGTGATAATGATCAACGTGAATAACGCATTCAACAGCGCTTGCTGAGAGGCCATATGCGAAGCTCTGCAGAGAATGAAGGTTCCTGACTAACCTTAGATTCTGAGAAGCTACTTCCGGAACCGGACACGATACTGGCATGGGACAGATGTCAATCAGTTTTACCGCAGGTCTGGCACAAAGTCGCTTTGAAAATGAGTCGAGATCGTTGGTTCTGTGGACGAAATTGTTTTACCGGTGTCAGGCGAATCACTGGAAAAGGTGAAAATGTTTGCCACCGAATCAATGTACCTACTTGAAGACTGTATACAGGGAATAAAGCTGCGCCCACCACAACACAGAGCTGTTATTGGTGATCGATCACCATCGGAATGCAGGCCATTGTCTCGTAGCAGATGCTAAAGTAGCTGGGCGTCGATGACTGACTAAATTTGAACAATCAAGACGACTAGGCCTGAGAGCCGGCGGCGGTAGTTAGTCTGATGCCGAACAAGCATGGACCTAGCTGTAGTAAGAGATGTCTTCTGGTTAGTGTCTTATCGTCAATACTGAGATATGGCGGTGCAGTCTGGATTGCTGCCTTGGCAACCAAGCGGAATCAAGTGAAGCTGAGAAGTACGCTTCGGCTCATGGCCACCGAACTATATCATCGAAGACAGTATTCGATATCGCCAGAATGATGCCTATCGGTATAATCCTGGTGGAGGACGGCAAATGCTACAAGCGAAGAGCAGTACGGATGATACTGAGAGCGGAAAGTGGAACTCAGCGGCGAACGGTAGATGGATGTACAGGTTTATTCCGAGTCTGACAATATGGATGAACAGGTACCACGGAGAGGTGAACTGCTACCTGACTCCGGTCTGGTCATGGATGTTTCAGGCAGTATCTACATAGCTTCGGTCATGCAACATCACCCGTCTGTCTGGAATGTAGTAATTTGAAGGAAACACCGGAGCACGTGAATTTCGAACGCCCTAGATTTGAGGCAGCCGTAGGGAGATGTTGATATCGTTGGAGTTATTGGCGAGAAGAGCTGAACTGGTAGAAGTCCACAGGAGCAACTTGAGAATCCGAGTAGAACTCGATGAAGCTGGGATTGGACTGCCTCATATGAACACTTAAGGGTCTCGGGAGAACTTCTGTTGCCAGAGAACTCTCCATCGAAATAGGTTAGATTCACCTTCGGGGACTAGCTGAGTAGAGTGGATGACATTGCGATTCATAGATCAGTGGAAAGTATCCCTAGATGGTTGTTGTGAATGAGAGTATGCCATGACGGTCGGCTACTCCACTTCGGTACACGTCTTGATGGGCTCGCGTAACGTACGTTAACGGAAGGGATCAGCTAAACAGCTGAAGAGAAGTGTATGATCGCAGCCGCCACCGAAGTAGTTGCTTTACCGTGGTTCTGGGGAGAGTAAGGATTGTTCTAGTTTGCGGATCATTGCATAACAACGTCATCTCGCTAATTAATTAATATCTAATTAAAACGACGTGCAATCGGAGTGAGGTTTTGAGCCAAGTTGAAGCTTGATAAATTTGCCGTTAACTAGCAAATATTTGAACATGTTATTTTGCCGAAGTGCTAGAAGAATGAGGATAATTTGTTTTGTTTTTTTTATAGGTTATCCTTAAGAAAATTCAATGGTCCAGTTCAGTTTCAGTTCGTAGCCAATTAATCTCAAATTTCGAGAGAAGGTTCACGACTTGATTTGGAATCGATTTAATTCCTTCGAACCATATTATACACATACACATTTACGAACACACATACACACGTGTATACACACTCAAACAGTTGAGTACTCCTCGAGTTTTGTCGAATGGCATAAAGGGTGTCCACGATGAAATTGCCACACTATGAAATTGCTCTAACTTTTTAACCGTTGGGTAGAATTTAATGAAAATTTGGGTGGATTTAGTTCATAGTGCATTATTTACAGTCCTGTTCCTGCAAGTTTTAAAGTCCTGTGATCAAAACTCGCGGAAATGGAGTCGAAAGAACAGCTCGTGCGTGATAAAATCTTGCGCATTCATCACGAGAACAAGGATCTCTCGCATCGTTCCATCGCTAAAACGTTGGGAATCGCGAATTCCACGGTGTCGCGAGTGTTAAAGCGGTTCGAGGAACGGTTGACCACCGATCGGAAGCCCAGAAGTGAAGGAAAAAGTATTCCGTACAACACCAAAAAATCACAACCGCGTAGTTGGGGCCTTCAACCGAAATCCGAACGCCTCCGTTCGGGATGTGGCTAAGAAGCTGCACCTAAGCCGAAGTTTTGTCCAGAAGGCCAAAACTAAGGCTGGGTTTCGAACGTTCAAGGTACAAAAGGCCCCTAATCGCGACGAGAAGCAGAACAAGTCCGCCAAAACCCGTGCCAGGAAGTTGTACCTCAACATGCTGACGAAAGTTGAATGCTGCATCATGGACGACGAAACATATGTGAAGGCTGACTTCAAACAGATCCTCGGCAACCTGTTTTTCACGGCCAAGGATAAGTTCAGCGTTCCCGAGCATGTCCGCACTCAGAAGATGTCCAAATTTGCGAAGAAATTCCTGGTTTGGCAAGCCATCTGCACGTGCGGGAAGCGGAGTGTACCTTTCGTGACCCAGGACACAATGAACGGGCAGGTGTACATAAAAGAGTGCCTCCAGAAGCGGCTGCTTCCTCTCATGAAGGCCCACAACGTCCCAACAATCTTCTGGCCGGATTTGGCCTCATGCCACTACTCCAAGGACGTGCTGAAGTGGTATGCGGACAATAAGGTCAATTTCGTGCCGAAAATGTTCAACCCTCCCAACATTCCGGAGCTCCGCCCCATCGAGAAGTACTGGGCGATTATGAAGCAGCACCTTCTTAAACGACCTAAGGTAGTGAAGACAGTCGAGGAACTGAAGAAAGTATGGGTTTACATGCAAAAAACGGTTGATTCACAGGTTGTGCAGAATCTTATGGCCGGGATTTAGGCCAAGGTACGGGCATTTGCGTATGGACTGTAAATAAAATACGAGTAAAATGGTAAAATGAAGTTAAATAGTTATTTCTCAATCCCTGAAAATTTGATGGCAATCGGATGAAAACTCGAATTTTGCGAATCAATTTTGTGTGTGGCAATTTCATCGTGGACACCCTTTATATCTTAAAATTAACCGCAACGACCTTGGAAAGATAGTCGGATTCCCAACCGATCGCAGTAGCCTTCTTAGCAAGAAGAGTAAAAAAACCCAAAACAAACTGAAACTTACACTTCTCGATTGAATCACTGTGCTCCACGCACAAAGATCAGAGACAACGCCAACGCCGTCGCCATCGAAACGGCGATCTCTGCACGCACGGATCATAATGGGGGAAAACCTTGCGGTGGAATGAGTGGGTGGGTGTTTGTTTACGAGTGTCGTTGATTTTTCACGTTGCTTCAATCTCTGTCCCCAATGGTGTGCCAGGCCTGGTCAGTTAGCCGGATCGTCGGTTGGTGCAATCAAACGTAAATCAACGGAACCGATGTGGTGGTTGTGGTTGTCGTAGTGGTAATACTGGATAAAATAAAATAACATTTGGATCGCGTTTGTCGAATACGGCCCTCCGCCCAGTCTGAGGACGTGTTTCGGAGGGAAAAACAGAACACCGCGTCACAGAAACAGAAAAACAAACGCATGGATGATGATGATGATAGTCATGGACGCATTAAATTATGAGGAGAAACTCAATTAATAATTCCGGGGGACGATTGAAGTGAGCGTTTTAAATTAATTTGAGGCTATGTTATTTTCGAGGACCAACCGACAAATATTTTACACGTAAATGCAGACAAACACATAGACACAAAAAAAACAGGAAATTATGTCAGTTGAGCTCGCAGAGGACAATCACAGGTGAAACCGCAAAATGATGGTCAGTGATGTTTTTCTGCAGCCCTTGGGAAAACGGCGGTCGGCGCGGGTTGGCAGCGGAAAGAGACATACACACAAAGCCTATTTATGTGGTTCATGGCTAATGGCGCAGTAAATTACTCGTATGGTAATTTGGTTGTCAAATGTAAGCATTATAATCTGCGATGTCGGAGAACGGCTGGATTAATAGATACTGGAATTAGTCAGCCAATCATATTCGCCATTTGGAATTAATTTATTGAAATGGATGGATTTGGTATCCTTTAAGTATTGTATCAAAAATATCCCAAACATTATCTGTAATTGACTGATGTAACTCCTAAAAGGTTGAAATGCGATGTGCTCTTCCTAGGTAAAGGGTGTATTCGATAAAAATGGCACACAGAAAATCCTCTGTAACATTTGAATCGTATAAGTGAAAAACCTAGAAATTTGAGTAGATCTTATCCATAGTGTATTATTTACATCTGCCAAGTTTCATAGTTATACATTCAGTAGTTCCAGTCATGTCGTCGAAACAAGAAATTGTCCGTGAGAAAATTTTGTGCACTCACAATCAAAATCCAGGGGCGTCCCACCGGTGGATTGCTAAAAGGCTTGGAATTGCAAATACAACTGAGTCTCGTGTAATAAGAACCTTCAAGGAGCGTCTGAGTGTCCAAAGGAAGGAAAAGTGGTCCAATGGACAGTAAAATGGCCAGGAAAGTCGTACAACAATTCAAGAACCGTCCAAACATGTCAATTCGAGATGTCGCTAAAAAGTCTAAGGTGTCAGTCGGTTTTGTGCAGAAAACCATGAAGCGTGCTGGGTTACATGTTTACAAAGTGCAAAAAGCCCCAAACCGGAATGAAAAACAAAACATCACTGCGAAAACCCGCGCCCGGAAACTTTACACGAAGCTGCTCACCAAATCCGGTTGCATCGTGATGGATGACGAAACATACTTCAAGGCCGACTTCCGTCAACTTCCTAGGCAAGAAAATTTCGTTGCCAAGTCGAAGTTCGATGTTCCGGAGGATGTTCGAAAGAAGAAACTATCGAAATTTGCAAAGATGTTTCTAATCTGGCAGGCGATTTGCGGATGTGGTGAAATAAGTGCTCCCTTCATCACTTCCGGAACAATAAACGGTGCGATTTACACGGAAGAGTGCCTCAAGAAGCGTCTCTTGCCATTCATTAAGAAGTACAAAGGATCAACTCTGTTTTGGCCTAATCTAGCATCCTGCCACTACGCTCGAAACGTATTGGAGTGGTACCGAGGAGTGGTAACGGAGTCAATTTTGTGCCAAAGGATATGAACCCACCAAATTCACCGGAACTTCGTCCAATTGAAAAATTCTGGGCAATTATGAAAACGGAACTTCGCAAATATCCCAAAACTATAAAAACAGAGTAAGAGTTGAAGAAAATTTGGGTAAAAACAACAAAAACACTGGGAATATCGGTTGTACAAAATTTGATGGGTGGAGTGAAAAAGAAGGTGGGGCATTCGGGATGGGAGACGAAATTGAATAAAACAAATGTTGTAAATCAAAACTCATTAGTAGTTCTTCATTCCCTGAAAATTTCAAGAAAATCCGATAATCAGTTTAATTTTGATGAGTATATATGTGTGTGCCATTTTTATCGAATACACCCTTTACAAATGTAGCGTTTTCTTCATACTTTTAAGAAAAAATACCGATAAAATTATTCGTCACGGTTTCGAAGGAATTCTCGAATTTTTCCTGTAACACGGCTCATTAGGCGGCGCACACCTTCTTCGTCCATCGTTTTAGATATCTTATTTCACCAGGTTTTCATCTGATGGATGTCTTTGATAACCTTTCCCTTTGCCTTGAGTCTCCTCTTCATGATTGCCCAGTATTTATCAATAGGGCGGAACTGGAGGCAGTTGGGTGGGTTAAGGTTTTTCGGAACAACCTGGACCCCTTTCTCTGCATACCATTCTTGAACGACTTTGCTGTAATGGCAGCTTGCCAAATCTGGCCAAAACATTACGGGATGGTCGTGGGATCGAATGAATGGTAAAATTCGTTTTTGGAGACACTCTTTTTGGTATAGTTCTGACATCATTGTCTTATTTGTAACGAAAACTTTCGTTTTTTTGCCACATCTGCAAATGCCCTGCCAAATCATGAATTTTCGTGCAAATTTGTCGGTAAAAACAAATTTAAATTTAGCTGGAACATCCCCCCGAGCCGTTGCCAAGTAAAATTTTTGACCTGGGATTTGCCCGAAGTCAGCCTATGTAAAGGTTTCATCGTCCATCAGAAGACACCCGTTGCTTGGTCAGCACCTGGTCGTATAGCTTCCGAGCACGGATTATGGCCACACTATTCTGTTTTATGGTCCGATTTGGCTGTTTGCTAGCTCGATACGACTTGATTCCTTCCCGGAGTGGAGTTTTCCTAACGGTACTATGGGCAGCACCGAATTTTCTGGCCAAATCACGGTCCGACAGATTGGGATTCCTCTTAATCGTCTTCAAAATCTTACCACGCAGTTTCCGGTCAACAGTTCCACTCCGACGATTGGCTTGAGGCTACCGAATCGTCGTCAATGTTTCCTTATACCGTTTTATAACGCGCCATACGGTATTTCTGGGCAATTTCTGCTGTTTAGCTAGCCTAGATGCAGACCACAATGGATTTTCCAAATAACTGTGCACAATTTTTTCCCTTCTTTCGGCTTCCATGTTGATTGTTTACAAAGTACAGTCGATTTGCGGAATGTCAAAAATACATACGTGAAACTGACAAAATTCCCGACACGTGAGCGCCAAGAACTTCCAAATCCGTCCACCAGGAGCGCCACAATATGAGCAACAGTTTGTTCCAATTCTAAATGAAGCAAGCCTTAGTAGACGAATTCATGTATCTGGGCTCATTGGTGACCGTGGATAACGACACCAGCAGGGAAATACAAAGGCGCATTATGGCTGGCAATCGTACCTACTTTGGAATCCGAAGGACGCTAAGATCGAACAAAGTTCACCGAACTACAAAGTTGACCATCTACAAGACATTAATTAGACCAGTAGTTCTCTATGGCCACGAAACAAGGACCAACGCGCCTTTGGTGTATTTAAACGAAAGGTGCTGCGTACGATCTACGATGAAGTGCAGATGGAAGACGGAACGTGGAGGAGGCCAATGAACCACGAATTGCATCAGTTGCTGGTAGAACCTTTTATCGTACATATCGCCAAAACGATTGGCTGGGCATTTCATAAGAATGTCGGACGACAGCCCAGTAAAAATGGTTCTCGTAAACGAACCGACAGGTACAAGAAGAAGAGGCGCGCAACGAGCAAGATCGGTCGATCAAGTAGAAGGCGACCAGTGGACTCTCCGCAGACAGCGAGGTTGGCAAGGTACAGCCGTTGACCGATTACTATGGAAACAACTTCTGTGTAAGGAAAAGTGAGTGAGTTTTCTTCATTCTTTAGTAGTTTAGTTCACCGTTTATGTGCTTTAAGGGCTTATGCTGAATCATTCTTGATGACAGTCATTACCTCAACTTTTAGAATTGATATAACTCAGAGTCGGTACTAGATATTGAAAATTTAATCACATCAGTTTGTATGCTTACTTGCTGTGAGCAATTAGATAGAGTTCGATTCGATGTTCACTCACTAACAATCTAGATTAATCAATTTGAAATAGCAAGGTGAGTTTGCGAGAGCGAGATAAAAGATAGGAAAAAATACATGGAGCAGCGATTCACCTTAAAGTCTCTTTGAACAGATTTCTCGGATCAAAAATAAGTTTTCATTATGTCGTCGAGTGATTTGAATTCTGCCAGTTTTAGTCATGTCTGATGGGCTCGGAAGCTATATGCCAATCTGCTGCGTAGAAAGTTGGCGTGTATTGTCATGAATGATGAAACATATGTAAAATTTGACTATAAGACGCTTCCGGGAGATCATTAAAAGGTGTATCATACAAAATTGCATCACGGAAAAAATGCTATAGAAAATTACCTAGTTGACCTAGATCCGACCAGAAGATCGTAGGGCTCTGTTGCTTCAATAGAAGAAGCAGACGCTTTTGCAGACACTCCCGTAGATCTCCCCGTTTATAGTCCCGGTAATCACGAACGGCGCACTCTGTTTGCCACATGAGCAGATCGCTTGCCTAATCATATATGTCTTGGCAAACTTTGAAAGTTTCTGCTTTCTTACTTCCTCCGGAACATTAAACTTGTGCTTGGCGGTGAAACTGCCGAAAGTCCACCTTGACGTAAGTTTCATGTTCCATGATGAGACAATCAGGCTTCGTCAGCATCTGGGTGTACAGTTTCCGGGCCTGTGACTCTCCCATCATATTTTGCCGTTCATCGCGATTTGGAGCCGTCTGCATTTTGTATGTATGCAGTCCCTCCCGGTCCTTGGCTCTCTGACCAAAAAACTTGGACAGATTTCACTTTTTGGCTACATCTATGACCGAAGTACTGGGACTCCACTTAAACGTTTTCATGACGTTATCATTGCCCAGAGGATAGAGGTGGGCTCGGAAATGGTTTTGGTGTGTTATGCTGTATTTGTTAAAGTGTTATACCTTTAATTGGTTGGGAACATACCGTCTTTGATGATACTTGCATTCATGTGCTTCGTCCACGTAAGTCTTTCTTTGGCGGCTACTTGGTCTTATTCCAGCCTTCCCCTGTATTGTTTCTTTTTTCGTTCTACAAGTATACAAGAATATTCGCTCCTCTGCCAAAAACAGCCAAAACCAAACGTAAAATCTGTGTGGTGATGCTTTCTAGAAATGTGCAGATCCATAATAAAACTCAGATACAATAAGAGTATTGAAATTAAAAGACGATTCTTTGAATAGCAGTAATATAATTTAAACAATGCAAATTCTATATTTGATGAAAATCTTTCCTTTCGAATTAAAAGGTAATATGCTCTTACTAGTTAGTTCAAATTCACTGCTGGTCCACATAACCCCTGGCAACACTGGTTTGCATCTTTCCCGTTTGGGTAAAGATTCAAATAAGCCATAGGGCCTGATGATTATGAAGCTACTTCAAGGTTTTGGCAATGCCCAGGGAATGTTTAGCTTTAATGAAAATAACTTTAAGATAGCATAATTATTTTACGAAAAAATGTAGTATAGCCAGTTAGTGTGAGCTGTTTTTGTTTTGCTTAACAATGGCTTACCAAAAATGTACAAACAAGTTGATTCAAGAACTTTATCTAACGTTGTTAATGACATCAAAATGTATTATAATTTCGAAAAGTCATTTTTGCTTTTATTTATTCTTAGTAGTCGTTAGAATAGTTGATATATCTCCTCTTGTACTTAGATTTCTTCATTTGTTTGCAAGAAGTTTTTTAAATATAGTACCCAAATTTGACTTTGCTCGATTCCAGACATGAACTAGTGATTCCTGGAGTGAAGGCTGCCTCATTCTCCATCTTCTCCATCCTTGATTATACATTTGACACAATTAATAGCCGTATTTAAATGTTCAGTCTCTAATTTGCATGACATTGTTTAACAATTGTTAGTTAACAGTCACATTCACAGAATTTTGACAGAGCTTTATGACTGCTCTAGAAACGTTTCATAACAAATTAAAATAGGACAGCTTTACATTGCTAGTTAAGCGTGGCATAATTGCCGAATAAATGTCTTAATTAATATCTTGTAGCATTGTCTTATACCAACACATTTGTTGTTGAGTACTCGTTTCAACGAATTATGAATGTACTTAAGATGAACAAGGGTTGGTTTGTAATCTCATTACACAGATAAAAAGAAACATTGACTTTTATGCGATATCTAATGCACATAAAGGGAATGCTAAATTTGGCAGAAATTAATGGGATATTTCATGTAAATTGAAGTCAGATAACGCCTGCATCTAGCCTGTTGTATGACAGATTAAAAACGTTGTTATATGTTGAATGGAAGATTGCATACAACTTTGTTGATTACGCATCCTTTGGGTTGAAATTAAATGAGAGGAGATTTTACGCGCTTGTTAAAAGTTAATTATTTTTTGCTGTGTATATTAATAGTGTGACTGAAGCTTCATACAACGGTTCTTAAGCGTCAATTACTTGGGAAACTAGGAGAATTTAAAAATTAACACTTCATTTGATCACTTTTTAAAAAATAAAAAATAAAACCTTGACACACCTTTTCCAAATTTTCGCTATTAAAAGCGAGCAAATTCCATTTAATTCTACTATGAGCTACTTAAAGGAATTTGCTCGCTTACTAGCGAGAAATTTGAAGTGTTTCAAGGTTTTATTTTTATTTTTAAAAAGTGATCAAATGAAGTGTTGATTTTAGATTCTCTAGTTTCTATTCACGATCGTTCTACTAATACGCTCAAAAAAGTTTTTTAAAATAGTGTTTAAAAAAATGAAAGTGTCAGTTACTTGTTTTTTTTGACAAATCATCCATTTGAGTGTTGATAAAATCGATTGCTATGCTCAAGTTTGACTGCTTTGGGAGCGCAATAAACATCCTGAATATCGTTGTTTACCTGAACGATACGTCTACACACTTAAAAATTATTAATTTTACACGAGACCTAATTCATGTTTGTGAAAAGTCGGGAACGTAAAGAAAGATTTCGTGTAAAATTATGTCTCTTGTAACCGACACTTACGCAATTCGACGAAATGTGCGTTTGATTGCATTTATTTTCTCATCTCTATTGAACTCATTCTTATGTGCTAAAGGACGCTTGCATGTGTCGGTCTCACCGGGACAGAAATTGACATGTCATTTTGGTAGTGTGTAGTGATGATTTTTTAAACGTTTTTCAATAATTTTATCTAGCTAATTCGCATAGCTTGAAAACGATAGATCGGCGCGTAACCCTCGGATTTCTAACTTTTTATTTAAATTTAATGTTATTTATTTTTAGATGAAAGTAACTTAATAATAAAAGGAATAAATTGATTCATACATCAAACTCTTACAATTCCGAATATTAAGAATAATGGATCATGAGATGAATAATGGAACAGGCTCCCCTTTGTGATAATGCTATCCAAAAGTGTGCTAGGTTGTGCTAATAAACTATGCAGGTTTTTCAACTGCGTTTATATGATCAAGTGCAACAATGCAACTATTCGCACATCCTGTACTTGACCATCGATCACTATCTCAGCATAATAATGTTTGTCGATAGAAAATACTGGCGGATTTTCAGAAGCATTTTGGGCTGCATTATCACTGATCTGGCGAACACTAGCGTGCTTTGTTCCAAAATGATAAAGAGCGCAGACCAACCTGCGACCTGGTAGTTAAAATCAAACTACCACAAGGTTTCAGCAGAGCCCAGGAGATTTGTTTGTATGCTACTGAGAGAGCACATTATAGAGAAATGATTCATGTAACCAAAATAAAATTTCTTATAAAAAATTGTTTCTGTATTGATTTTTCATCGTTCTTATACTTTCGGAGACAACCTATAATATTTTAGTTAACGATTGAGTTTTTTGCCTCTCAATCAATATATAACCGCTATCCTCCTACACGAACACGTTGTAACACTGTTTTTTGAAAATACTCGTTTTGATAAATGGTTTTTTATGTGTACTTAACAATTGCTGAAGCAATTTCGATCCAAGCGGATCGAAAAAAATGCTCTCATAAAAGAACAAATCTAATGCTGTTAACGTTAACTATATCTTAATTTGCCTCTTTCCCTAAATACATATTCAAGGAATGAAAAGCAATTTCAAAACTTCTTACAGCTGATGTGACTTCTTGTATTACCGTACTGTTCGTTTCATAACTGACATGGTTTCCCTCTTTAGTAAAAAGCAAATTCCATTCAAAATAGTACTGAAAGGAAAAGAAGCAGTTTTTCAGATCACATTTCAACAGCTTGTCAAATGCTCTGGTGATTGTGTGTTAAGTTGAAAAAGAAACAGAATCACGCAAATTTTTTCGAACAAAAAAATTCTCGAAAATACTTCGAAGTAATTTGAGCCCTAATGATGAGCATCAAAAACTTATTTTCTTCCAATATTTTACCGCTAGAAAAAAAACCCATCGCAACGTGATGCAAAAAAGCAGCGATCCATATCTTTCCAACAAAGGATGCACCGAACGACGTCAGACGAGGATATCCATCGTTGTCCGTTTTGTTCGACGGGGGAGAGGTTTGATACTCAATAGCCATTTTCCATCAAAAATTGGTAATCAATCATCGGTTTTTTTAACCATCCTTGACGCGGTTCAGGAAGCGTAAAATTTGCTTCTTCCCAAGCTGCCACCCAGGCGATAATTTACACCAGCACATGCCGGACGTGGTTAACGAGGATTCTGCGAAAACTTGTCCATATCATGGAGAGTTGATTGGTTGAATGAAACAAATTCCAGGCAGAAACACAAATTAAAGCGCATTTTAGTGTGACGAGCGTGGAAGTGAATGGTGTTAGCACATGAAGCATGATTAAGCCGATGAATACGCCATACAAACCGTATACTTTCAGTTCCACTCATGGTTGGTCTTTTTGCGTTGTCGTTGCAGCGTTGCAGCGATTGCGTTCGAGTATTGATAATTTATTCCCAATTGGTGGAAGCATGAAAGTCGAAGCGATGACAGCTCTCACGATGGATGATGATTGATAGGGAGTTTTCCATTTCGTTCGGCATTGTTCGGCGAAATAATGACACATAGATGAATAGTGCAGCGCCGAGAAATGCAATCAACGTGTTCCATTGGTCCCACGTGGTTGGTTGGAAAATATGATCCGAGTGAGATGGTAGCATGTAGAAGATATAAATAATAATAGAAGATTAGAATTTCCAATCGACAACGGTAACGCGGGCTGTGATCCTGTTGTGGTGGCTCTGAGCAGATTCGGGGCCATAAAATATGACAAGGGTACTCAATCATGCCGGCAATGCACTTGAAATCGGATTTTCAAGCCGCCGGTGATTGATTGGACCATTTTATACCAAAACAACGTCGTACTTACCTTCGATGTTTGGAAATGATGCCGAGTCGGATGTTCCGCTCGTCCCGCCAACGGTAATAGTGCAATCGTAAAGTTCCCCGCACTTCGTAGTTCAGGAAGCAGTACAGCATTGAAACAACTAGTCCCTGGAAGAAGAGAGAAGTGGATGAAATTTGATGGTGACGGCTCTTTCGTTCGTTGAAGACTGTTTCTAGATGACGGTTCTACTGCAGGAAAAATAATAAACCCAACCTGACCGGATATTACATATCCATAGAATGTGGCTCGTGCTTAAGAAATGTCAAATGCAATAGACGAAAGCCCCCCCACACGTCCCAACCCTCTGAAGCCTCACCTGCGTACTCAGCAGCACAGCTCGGGTGACCGCAAAAATCCGACTGCCAACGCCTTCGTGCGGTCCGTAGATTACCACCAGATAGGTGATGCCCAGCAGCGGAATAAGTACCAGCAGTGCCTTCGACGCCTTCCGGTATTGCCTCGTTTCAACCGTATTGGCCGACCGGAGTTTGGTGATGAGAACCTTTTCAAAGTTGCAGAAAATTCAATCGCAATCCATTGCATTCGATAAGACTTTCCAACTTACCCACATAATCATCAGCAGAAAGATGAGATTTATCACCAGCACTGCACAGGACGGGCCCTGGATGATCCAGTCAATGTGAGACTCCCGCATCCAAGAGCATTCAATTTCCAACTGGTTGGTGGGGGGAGAGAGCGAATAAATTCACCGAATCCAGAATCAATTCATTAGCAATTTATTTAAGTAACAGTTTTCTCACAACACAAAAGCCGTAAACTCACCTTGTTGGGATGCTCCGACATCAAGTCGAATGGATAGAAGGACTTGGTAATGGCCCACGCTCCAACGAAGATTAAAGGACCTCCTGGAAAGGAGAGAAGAATCACACACTCTGAGACAAAACACAAAAGCTTCGACTAGGAAAGACGAGCCAGATGTGTCTCGTGATGTCGTTACGATATATACTTTTAATAGAATTAATTTCTGAAAGCATTCATTCGCTTCTTTCGTTCACTCGCTGAAGAGACAATATTCCAGATTCCTGCTGGCGCGATGCGAGATGCTACCGTGAATGGAGAGGACGAAAAAAAAGCTCCCTAAGTCCAGCCATCTATCTCCTCGGTCGGTGGTGGGTCCATTTGGTTCTTCCTCGTCGTTGGGCAAAGTGGAATTTCAGCGAAAGGATGATGTCGCATTATTGAAATTTATTTCCCCAAGTTGTAGGAAATTGAAAGTTTGATTCTGGACTGACTTAAATGACTTCAAGGCTCGTCGTCAGTTGTTCGAAGTTGAAAGAGCTGACAAATTACAGAGAGATAAAATCGTCCCACAATCTCTACGGGTGGTTTAATTAAATCAAACCCATTGCCTGCCTGGGAATGTTGCTGTGTTTGTCACTAGTAAATTTGAACAGACTCTTGCGATGGCTGCTTCGAGCCGTGGTAATTAAGCGTAAGACGAAAGCATTAGCGTAGTTCAAAATACCGGTTCGACTCTACCCCTGATAGATTTGACATCAGGTCCTCTCCCTAAATAATTAATTTCTATTTAAGCCAACGTTTAATCGAGAAGTGAGCTTTAGTTCGTTTGAAGCTTGAAATATTTGCCATGTAGCAAAAAAATTCATACATCATTATACCAAGAGGATTGCTTTTCTAAGAGTAATTCCTCAACGAAACTCAAAGTAAGAATCCACCACCAAAAATATGATAGATTTGTCAGGACACGATTTGAAAGCAATTGAGTAGGACGAAACTAAATCGATTCATTGAACCACTCTAATATGCATATATTGCATATTTTAAATACGAGCGCAGAATGCAAACTCAGACGAAATATCAGCTTAAAGTCAGCTAAAAATCACCTACATTTCAGCTTAAAGTTTGAAATTTTTGAGCAACATTTTCATTCATATTGTTGTTCCTAACATTGATCCCTTTCTGAGTTAACGATTATCTCTACTGAAAGAAATGCTAATGTCAAGTTTGTCACTGAATTTGTAATTCTTGAAACTGAATAAAGCGCCAAAATAACAAACAAATATTTGTTGGATTGTTCATCATAATAATAATTTATTTTACTTTCACTGAGATCATCTTGGTAACAAATCCTGTGATGCGATTCCATTTCCATTCCATTTCCATTCCATTTCCATTCCATTTCCATTCCATTTCCATTCCATTTCCATTCCATTTCCATTCCATTTCCATTCCATTTCCATTCCATTTCCATTCCATTTCCATTCCATTTTCCATTTCCATTTCCATTCCATTTCCATTCCATTTCCATTCCATTTTCCATTCCATTTTCATTCCATTTCCATCTCCATTTCCATTCCATTTCATTCCATTTCCATTCCATTTCCATTCCATTTCCATTCCATTTCCATTCCATTTCCATTCCATTTCCATTCCATTTCATTCCATTTCCATTCCATTTCCATTCCATTTCCATTCCATTTCCATTCCATTTCCATTCCATTTCCATTCCATTTCCATTCCATTTCCATTCCATTTCCATTCCATTTCCATTCCATTTCCATTCCATTTCCATTCCATTTCCATTCAATTAATGTAACTTCCAAAAAGTTGACATTGCCTTCGAGATATAGATAATTGGTCATTGTAAAGAATGTACTCGAAAAAATAAGACATTCAAAAAAGGTCACTTTCAGAGAATAAACAACAATAATATGGTTGGGTTTCTTGTCCATTGCACAGTGGTCCAGAATGCGAATTTAGCTGGAATGATACATCTTCAGCCTAAGTTTTGGAGCAAAATTGTCTTCCACAAAGTTGTTTCTAATATCAAGGCGCTTCGTTTGGCGTGAATGAAAAATTATTTTCAGATAAATAAAAAATCTAACTTTTTTATTTGCAGATATAAAGGCACACATTATCGGTAAAAGTAGTAGAATAAATGATTTCAAGCAACTTCAATCGTATTATTTTTTCTGTACCTCTTGATATGACCAAATAAGAGCATTTCTTCCTGCGTAGCTGAGGGTGTCCCTATAAAAATCAGTTATTTTGCAGTAACTTTTTCATTTCACATTTTTCAGCAAAGTTGTCTTCTCATTGATTATTAAACAATGAAAGTTATAACTTTTGGTGTACTGAAATTATCTCTACCGTAACCTCAGTAGCAAAAAAAGGCGAGCAAAATTTTGCTTCCAAAAAACGCGTTGTTTAACCTTCTGTAACTTTGTTAATTATCAATATTTTTGGCGGAAAATTTGTCAACACTATAACCAATGTCTATAACCAATGAACTCACGTGACCAAAATTTCATGTTGATAAAATTCACAAATTTAAAGTTATCATAACATATGTGAAAGAAGTCATTTTTGGACAAAGTAATTTTAAAAATCCGTATATCTGTGAAAAATTTAGGAAGCAAATTTAAAAAAATCCTTAGCTTAAAACAATACAAAAAAATTATGTGGACAAAATTTGAACTGTTCCTATCAAGTGGTTTGGACTACAGCTGGCGTCAAAGTTGACGCACCAACATGAGTATTTCCCTTTTTCACCCGATAATGATCATGCTGAAATATCAGTGCAAAAAAAAAAGCCAAGGCGAATTCATCTTATTAATACACATGATTTGTTACGCGTGAAATATCCCAAATAACTAGTGTAAAGCACAAGGAACTTTAAAAATAAAGCATTCAGTATGAATTGGTTTGTGAAAACTACGTACCGTAAAACGGGGTGACTTCGATCACTTTTTGAACAATTTCTTGAAATTTTCTATGATAATTATCATTTAAATTTTGTTTTACATTTTTAAAACCAGTACTGGTATCTGTAGTATAACACTACACAGAAATTTTAAAAATTGATTATGTCAGACGAACATTAAAAAATTGTTTAATTCCCGCGGCCAATTTTCAACAATGGGTTGACTTCGATCAAAATCAATTTTATCCATTTGAAGTGCTTAAATGAACACCAAATTTTTATGCAAACCGTTTGATGCAGATGTCTCTCGAATAGCACAGGGATGGAACATTCCCCAAAGGGAACGTTCATTAATTATGTCACGCAAAAATGGACCATTTTCAAAACCCTCCCCCTTTGTCATGTTTTTTTATGGACCTTAAATTTTGTGTACAGATTATCCCAAAGCTCCCTTCCATTAAAAGCATGACATAATTTATTAGCGACCCATCCATTGCTATTGTTCAGTAGTTCACCATAATATTAGACAAACAGAAAAACCTCACTCATGTCGTTTTTAATTCGGCACTACACCTTACACCGGACGCCAACACTGCCGTGAATCGCATATCCGTCCCATATGGATAGGAAATCAAGAAAATATGGTACTGATATGCGATTCACGGCAGAATAGGTGCAAGTCATTAACAGCTAAGGAAACGTTCGTTAATATCATCATATGTTTAGGGGGAAGGAGATTGGACAGACCGTGACGATCCAAAAGAACCATACAAAAAGGGTGACCTAGGTGGGGGGAGGAGCTTTGTGTAGAAAAACGAACCACTTTTCACACGAACCAACACAGAACAAAACAAAACAAACCCTTTGACATTGGAGATTGGAAGGTAGTGCAACACTTCGAGAAGGTTGTCGCGTTTATTCGTTTGCTCTTAATTTTCGATCAAAATATTGTTTTTTATTCATTAATTTGTTTATGTGTACAAATTTAATATTTTCTCGATTAGCTTAGAGAGACGAATGTTGAAAATGTGGTTTCCGAATCATTTTATTGCTTGAATATATGATTGTTGTTGGGCTTGGTAAAAAGTTCCATAAGGAGCATTTTTTTAATATTTTTTTCATAGCGAAAAAAATAGAGAAATGCTAAAAACAAAATGCATTTATATACCCTAATAAATGCTGAATACATATGGTTCAAAGCTTAAAAAAATCAGGCACTTGGAGAAGTATAATTTTAAATTGAATAAATATCGGACTTGGCGGTCGAAGTCACCCCGTTGATTGAAGTCACCCCGCTCTACAGTATACAGTATTATACAGTATTATTAATAGAATTCGCCTCGGCTTTTTTTTGCAACAATATTTCAGCAAGGTCAATATCGGGTGAAAAAGGAAAATACTCATGTTGGTGCGTCAATTTTGACGCCAGCTGTAGTCCAAACCACTTGATAAGAACAGTTCAAATTTTGTCCACATTATTTTTTGAATTGTTTCAAGCTATGGATTTTTTTTAATATGCTATCTAAATTTTTCACAGAAATACGGATTTTTGAAATAGCTATGTCCAAAACTGACTTTCTTCACATATTTTATGATAACTCTAAATTTATAAATTTTTTCAACACAAAATTTTGGTCACATGAGGTCTACACATTGATTATAGTGTTGCCAAATTTTCAGCCACAAATATTGATAATTTACATAGTTACAGAGGGTTAACCAACTCATTTTTTGGAAGCAAAAAACTGCTTGGCGTTTTTTTTTTTTGCTACTGAGTGTATATCAAAGAAAAGTTGTTAGGGTTTTTAAACAAAATAGGCCTTTTTTTCAAATGTTGGTTTTTCTAGTTGGGGCAAACCAAAAAAAATTCCTAACAGCATTTGTAAGAATTTCTATCATTTGCATATTTGAAAAACGCGTAACTTTATAAGAATAAAGTGCATTACTCGCTAATGGTAAGAGATATCGACAAGATTCATACTTCAAAACTCATTATCTTTTCAAGTTATAAAAATCATCTAAGCACAATGTTGTTGGAAAACTTGAAGTAGAAAAGTTCGAACTTTTTTTTCCGTGTTTTCTGGACAAGAAAACGGAAAACCTTATCGTTGATGGCAAGTTGCAGCAGCTGTTGCTGAACAGCAACGCGTTCATCGCGCTGCAGTGCCTATCAAATAAATAGACCAAACAGGGAACCCCGACTGTTTCGACAGCGGAAAAGGTCCCCGACGCAAAAAAATCTTCCACCGTTGGTGGTAAGAAACATAGACTTCGCAACACTCCTCAAGAAAATACGAGCGTGCGACCTGACCTACAAAATAACCCGATTCGAAACGAAGAACAGCTGTTCCTCTGCTGTAGATTTCAACAGGGTTAACAATTACCTAAAGCAGTGTATGTTCGAGTTTTACACTCATGACAAGCCGAACCGAGTTTGTACTTCACGGCCTCCCACTGGTCGACCCGAAAACTCTCCTGGATCGCTGAAGCATGAATTCATCAAATGGAGAAGGCAGTTTGCAGCCCTCGACGCATCTTTCTACCGCAGGTAACCAATAAGCAGTTCCAAAGCGTCCTTACGGCAACTTATCATGCAATTAAGTCGCCTTAAATGCAACATAAATGCCGTGTTTGGCCCAATATACTGCTGCTTTACTGCAATGCTATGATACTGCTTCATTAATGCTATTTCGCATAACAGGCTACTAGCATTTAAATAGCATTTGAAATCCAACTTAACACCGGATAGCATTCAAGATGCTAATATTACGCTAATATAAAGCTTGAAGCATCTGAAATGCAAATTTAGGGTTGATTTACTACATATGCTAATGCGTATTGGTTACCTGGGACGTGGTCCATTTTCATAAGGGTACGCCAACCTCAAGCAGCTCAGTGAAGCGAGGCAGGTCGGGCGAATCATCGTGTGAAGGGAAACCTATCGAAACAAACGAGCGGACGTCACACAGTGCATGAAATGTCTGTATCATGGCCACGGAATTCGAAACTGCCACCCAAACATCAGATGTAATAACTGTGGGCTATTACTGAAACGCCAACTGTGGTGGTGCTCATCTGGCTAAGGACTGCAACTGCCCAAAACGCACCGAGTACATTAGAATTCGGCAACAAACGACCACATCAAACCAACCGGGGTGAAAAGTGACGCGACAGGGGCCACCAGCTCCAACCACGAAGGAATTCCCTCTCCGCTACCAAACTGCTCGGCATACTCCGAGTCTTCAAACTTTGGCAAATGCCGGGACAAACGAACGTCGTACCGATCCTCTAATCATAGCAGCTGCGAATCCACCTTTAGAGAAGCGAAGAGATGCTGTACAACTCGGCTGAGTCGTATGAAGCAATGCAAGACCAAATCGGACCAAGAGAAGGTCCTTGATTACATGTTTTGCATATATGGGGTAAACTGAGGAATGTGGGAACAGCATCCGTATTGCCAACTAAAACGCTCGCTCTTTCCGAGCGAAAAAGGTTGAGTTGAGCAATTTCATTGCTCAAGAAGTTATCACTGAAACCCGGCTAAACCCAGCGATCAGAAGTGTGGAAGTAGTTCGCATCCTCGCGGTGCACGCTGTAAACGTTAAGCTCCCCTTAACAGTTCAACGAACTACAACGGATGAAGCGCTATACGGAGCGGGATACGGTCGTGACATGGGGAACAGGGACGATCCTGGGGTATCCACTACCCGCATACGTACCAACCCCGGTCCTGTCCCTGGCTTTCTCGATCGGAGGAAGGATCATATGACGCGAGGTTCAGCAGATACCGTCAGTGGTCGGGCAGAGAGATCTCGGACAATATGGCCTGCGACGTACGTTCCGACCCCTGTTTGGATCCAGGAGCATCTCGATCAAATCAGCATCAGGTCGGTGGAGCTAACAGCTAAAGACCTAGTAGTTAGACATAACGGGTGCGTAACGGCGATATCAACTTGTTCGCCGTCTACGTACCTCGCCAGTGTGAGGACAGTAACGGCACATCCATGCTCTTCACGGAAATCCTGCAGAAGCTCACATAAAATAAAACCCGTTTTGGGTAACCGGTAACCTCGAGGCTCGTCATACACTGTGGCAAAATTACAAGTGCAACAAGAACGGTGACCATCTGGCAGACTAACTAAGCTCAAGTACATATGCCATACACTTTCCAGTACGAGCCATGAATGAACCTCTCTTCAACTGGAATAACATTCACCCTGAATGTGTTCCTGTCCGACTCGGCACTCTCGAAACCAGTCACCTATCACGAGCTGAGCTCTGACCAATATCTGGTAGTGTGCAAACTTGACTGCACGCCTCAACACAAGCGCCGGCGGTGACGTGAAGGACTACCATCAGGTCAACTGGGTGATTTTAGTTGCCTATGTGGGCTCACGCCTTCCGAAGAAACGAATCATTCACATTCCGTTATAGATGCCATTGACAACCAGTGTCGCTCTACAATAGGATTATTGGAGATCGAATGTCGACCACTCAAAACCGTTTTGGTAGCAAAGATACTGAAGAAGAAGCCAACCGCCATTCCACCACTGAAACTCAATTCCGAAGGTATCCACGTTTCCCCGTCGGAGAAGGCCAACGCTGTGGTATATTTGAATATTTGGCAGCACTGGCTGTGCTTTGCTGCTGAGTTCGGTATTTGATTGTACCAGCAAAGTCACACGCAGTGCAACGAGGTATGAGCATTTTGGTCCCACGATGTGCTCATGCACTGTTAGTACTCGTGGCCATATGTAGTACTTGGAATTATCTTACGTCTGGTCGTCCAGGTTTCTCCCGGTAGGACATATGTGAGTGCTCGTGATTCGACGAGCAAGTGTCTTGAATAATACATCATTCTGAACTAGTTAGCCAGCATGGATGGTCGTGATTGATTGAAAAGAACATCCCCGTCCTGCAAGTGTTTCATCTAGGTTCAATTTGGGAAAAACTTCTCAACGCAATAGCCAGCAAACTCATGGAACCGCACAACCTGAGTATGGCGAGTCCACACGAAGCCACAGCACAGCATACCATCATCTCGAGGATAGACAGTTCGTCGGTCAAGCGACGGAGGACGAAATACGTTAGGCGGTGAGTGGCTCCCGACAACGACGTTATATTCAACCTGGTTCTGAAGAATCTCTCCAAGAATTCATTCCAGTTCCTGTCAGCGATCTTTACGAGATGCTTCCAGCTAAACTACTGCCCGACCAAATGGAAGATGGAGAAAGTCATTCCTATCCTGAAGCCTGGAAAGGATCCAATTTTTAACAGCCCTGTCAAGCTACAGGCCCATCACGTTACTGTAGGCAGTCAGCAAGGTTTTCGAACCACTCATCCTCCAACGCCAGATGGAATACGATGAAGAACACCAAGATCTCGCACCGGAGCAATTCGGTTTTTGAAAATGCCACTCTACCGTACATCAACTGGTTCAAGTGGAAAACATCATCCTAGGAAACAAGTCAGTTTCCAACAATACAGTCAAGGTACTCTTGAATGTGGAAAAGGCATTCGACAAGGTTGGGCACGATGGATTCTAGAGGGTTTGAGCTGTTTAGTGGAATACCTGTAACTAGAAATTAGAAAAAAAATAGTATTTTCCATTTAATTCCAACTACCTCTGCTTATCTTGACAGATACGCGTATTTCGTCTACAATGTGCAGACTTCTTCAGTGTCTAGTAGTCGAGTTATTAGTACGAGACACTGAAGAAGTCTGCACATTGTAGACGAAATACCCGTATCTGTCAAGATAAGCAGGATAGTTGGAATTAAATGGAAAATACTATTTTTTCTTCTAATTTCTAGTTACGATGGATTCGTCCACTGTACGTAAAGACTGTATTCGATGAAATTTGGACACACGCAATTGTTCGTAACTTTTTAGCGTGTGGGTAAAAATTATTGAAATTTTAACTGAATATATTTCATTGTGTTGTGTTAATTGTGTAATGAGTTTCGTGAAAATCGGTCAAGTGATTTCAGTGATGGCTTCGAATGAAGAAATAGTGCACCAACAAATTTCGGGCACTCACTTCGAAAAGCCAAACGCTTCTCATCGATGGATCGGAAAACAGCTCGGAATCGCACATTCAACCATAAAGGGTGATACGGTCAAAATTTGGTCCAGGGAAAACGCGTGTAAATCGGTGAAATCGTTTATTTAAAAAATCAAATTAAATTTCTTTTTCAAGTTCAATTAGTATAATAATTCAGGAAAAATATTCAGTTGAGGCTTCCGCTTTTCCAAATCCGAGTTGCCGGGCCTTACGCTTGACCCTGCCATCAGATTTTGTACAGCCACCTTGTCCACCTTCTTCGCCGCAGAAAGCCAGTTTGCCTTGAACTGCTGCTCGTCCTTAGCAGTTTTTTGGTCTTCTATAGGTTCCGCTTGACAATAGCCCAGTATTTCTCAATTGGGCGGAGCTCTGGCGTGTTGGGAGGGTTCTTGTCGCCAGGAACCACCTGCACGTTGTTGGCGGCGTACCACTCCATGGCCTTTTACCGTAATGGCAAGATGCCAAATCCGGCCAAAACAGTACGGAACAACCGTGTTTCTTCAGGAAAGGCAGTAGACGTTTATTCAAACACTCTTTCGCGTAAATTTCTTGGTTGACAGTCCCGGAAGCTATGAAAATGCTGCTTTTCAAGCCACAGGTACAGATGGCTTGCCAAACCAGATATTTCTTTGCGAACTTTGACAGTTTCGTGTAGCTTGAAAATATCTGCTACCTTTCCCCCTTCCTTTTGCCGTATAAAACTCCTGTCCCGGAAGCTGCTTGTAGTCGGCTTTGACGTAGGTTTCGTCGTCCATTACCACGCAGTCAAACTTCGTCAGCATCGTCGTGTACAGCCTCCGGGATCGCGCTTTGGCCGTCGTATTTTGTTTATCATCGCGATTTGGAGTCACTACCTTCTTGTAAGTCGATAGTCCGGCTCGTTTTGTGATGACGGTTGTAGACGATACCCAGCTTATTTGCGGCATCTCGGAGAGATAGGTTAGGGTTTCGCTTGAAACTACCGGCAACTCTCTTTGTCGTCTCAGCGGCTTCCGGTTTTCGATTTCCCCCCGATCCAGACTTCCTGGCTGTCGACAAACGTTCCCCAAACACTTTAATTACATTTGTAACGGTTGATTTGGCAACTTTTAGCGATTTTGCCAACTTTGCGTGCGAGTAGCTCGGACTTTCGCGATGCGCGAGCAAAATTTTGATACGCTGCTCTTCTTGCTTGGACGGCATTTTGACAACTGAAGAGTGAATTCCAAAATCAAAATAGGAACAACATTCTACACACACACACCTTCAAAATGAGGGGTGTTTAGGTTTTTTAAATGCAAAATTGAAAGAAATACGTCAACTTGATATTGACCAAATTTTGACCGTATCGCCCTTTAGATGATAAAGTTTTGTCCAGTTAGAATCCGGAATCACTTATAGCGGCACGAAAAGTGAAAGCTGTACGATTTTTTTTACAGCAGTTTGTTAGCCTAGGCTACCGCCCACTTTCTGTGGTATAAATTTAACGGTGTTTCGTGCAGTGAGTCAAAAGTTATTCCAGATGGAAGCCGAGAGGAGAGTAAAAATTCTACACACCCACGTTGAAAATCCAACGTGGTCCGCAATAAAAATCACAAAAACGTTGAAAATCACCAAATCAACCGTGTATGATGTGCTCAAACGTTTCAGGGAGCAAAAGAGCGTGGATCGAGTTCCTCAGGCTAAGCGTCGTAGTGGAACATATGATCGCAAGCTGAACCAGAAGGTGTTGAGAACCAAGTCAGAGCAAACCCTGGAGTACCGTTCAAAGAATTTGTTTGCGAGCAGGATATCGTTCTTATCGAGCCAGCAAGCAACCAAACAGAACGTTGAAGCAAAGTTTCGTCACCAAAACTGGAGCTCGGAAATTGTACCAGCAGGTTTTGACGAAGTACCAAGGATGCCTGCTCATCGACGATGAAACCTACGTCAAAATGGATTTCAGACTGCATCCTGGCGACAGCTCGAGGAGATGTTCCTGCGAAGTTTACGTTTGTTTTATGGACAAACTTGCCAAAACAACTGATGATTTGGCAAGGGATATGCAGCTGCGGAGCAAAGACCAAAGTGTTCGTGGCGAAAAAGACGATGGACTCGAAGCTGTACAAGGAAGAATGCCTCAAAAACCTTTCATTAAAGCCCATAAAGGTCCCGTGAAGTTTTGGCCAGATTTGGCGAGGTGCCACTACAGCCGGGAAGTCATCCAGTGGTACCGCGATAATATCGTAGATTTCATCGATAAATACATAAATGAACCCAACTGCCCGCAGTTCCGGGCCATCGAGAGATTTTGGGCAATAATGAAGCGGAAGCTTAAGAAAAATGAAAAAACGGCTCTGGACGCGACTCAGGTGACCAAAATGTGGAACAAATGTGCCAAGGAAGTTGACTCCGTAGGTGTACAGCGTTTGATGGGAGGAAGAAAGAAGAGAGTGCGAATTTTTATTAGAAACGAAGCGACATGATTTGTATTAATGTGTTTTCGTTAAAGAACAGTGAAAAACCTTTGTTCTGATGCAATTAATACATTTTTACGTCAATGCATTACCGAAATACAGATGATTTTATTATTCCGGATTCTAAATGGACATAGCTTTAAAACTGCATTCTACAACGTTCTAAAGAGGAATCTATTCTAATCCACCAAAAATTACGATATAAGGATATGGTGAAATTAGTATCTCTCGAAGCATTTCGTGCCCACAGGAAACTTAATGCTTCTATTGATTTCCAAACTCATCTGTTTTCACCAACCGAAGGTGACTTGGCGCTATACCCAATGATTGTATTATCTCCAATCCGCTCAACCAATCTCAATGCTTTCTGTATAGTCGATGGAATACTATAATTTGAGAGTTCGTATCCATAGCTAAATGTGCACAACTCCGGCTGGGTTCCGATGATCACAAGTCAGAGTTGATGGAATTACTAGATAATACTGAACTTTTAAATGATTAAAAAGCTAACTGCTTTGCAACTATCCGCCCTTCGGGTATTCAATTTAACGCCCAGTACGGCAAGGCTGATTCAAGCTTCAACCGGAATGGCTTCTGCCAACATCCGAAGACAGCACCAGCTCTCATGCATCCATAACCTGTCTCATGTACACACTTATATCACATAAATAATTCTCACCCGTTCAAGCATATTCATGAAGTTCATAAACAGCATATACCTGAGATAGATAGACAGTAATAGAACAAACTTACCCCAACCGATGATGGAGTACTTCCAAAAACGTAAATATTCTCCGGAGAACGTCTGCACCACCAGCATGTAGAGATAGAGTCCTGAAAAGAGTGTAGGACACGGAAGTTAGAGAACTGTGGATAAAGTGCCTCTCGTGTAGGTACGGAATCTAGGTCGCACACGGAATAGTCCTATGATAAACCTGAGGAAGGAAACGTCGTCGTCGTCGTTCGGATTTGCAGCAGAGCTAAATGATAACAATCATTTTCCCCCCGTCCCACACTCGAAGATAAACTGCTTGCTCAACATGGTATTAATTAGTCTACTGTAAATTAATTACTGTTTTCGTAGAGCGGAAGGTGTGGCCTCTTAACTTCAGGATTCATTTGTTCACCAGGAATGTTGTCCACTTCAAGCCTCTCCCATAAATATTGGTAAACCCATTTGCAATTCATGAGATCACCATCAAGGTTATTGGATTAACCCATCGGGATTTCAGTTTAGCTCGGAACGGGCCGTGTCGTCTATCGCCAGATGCATTCCTAATGAGCGCGGTAAATTGCTGCTGTGCATTTTCGATCGATTAAAACGTTCCCGCCCGGTATTGTTATCCACAAGATGGACATTTTATGGCTCAATTACCGTGACCATCGGGCGTTACGAATTTATTTGCCGTAATTTAATCGCCCATCGAATCAGATTGGTTTGATCGTTCGAAAGCTCCCAAACAGAGCAGGAACCGTTGAACCGCAAATCTAAATAAGATCAAGCTGACAATAATTCAATTCAGCTTACCTTCCACCAGCATCCAGAAGAAGTTTGTCGTGCTGAAGTAATGGAACAGCGTCACTAGAAAGATGCAATCCACCACTCCTTGCTTGGCGAGCAACTGCATGATGCACACATGCAAATAAACAATGGAAAGAAAAGGGAAAAAGAAGAAGAAAGCGTAACGCGAATAGCTGTCATTCGAAGCAACGTTTACAAACATAATTGCGCCAACTAAACACCTGTTGAGAGAGTATAATGATCCAGAGGCTGGATGACATGATGTACGTAACGAAGAGGTTGACATGAATCGTGTTCCTGAGACATCGTAATTCCCTGGAAATGAAAGAATAAAAGAAAATTCAATCGAACTGATTTGTCGTTTTGCGGGAATATTGATCCTACTTAAAGTAAATCAGCACGGTGACGGCACAGAACAGCGCCAGCGAGACTGATGGCATAACCGACAAAGTAGATGATTATCGGAAGTTCAATGAACGATTCGAGCGTTTGATCCGACGCCGCTGATTCCAGGTGTTTGCAGGCATCGTAATTGGCGAACGTGTTCCATGTGCCATCGATGTTGCAGTACCGAGGTGGCGTTTTCTGGAATCGGAGGAAAATAAAGATACGAATATAATTAACGATTTTAACTGATGCTGTTTGTATTTTCTACGCTTAAAGACTGTATTCGATGAAATTTGGACACACGCAATTGTTCGTAACTTTTTAGCGTGTGGGTAAAAATTATTGAAATTTTAACTGAATGTATTTCATTGTGTTGTGTCAATTGTGTAATGAAATTCGTGAAAATCGGTAAAGTGAATTCAGTGATGGCTTCGAATGAAGAAATAGTGCGCCAACAAATGTTGGGCACTCACTTCGAAGACCCAAACGCTTCTCATCGATGGATCGGAAAACAGCTCGGAATCGCACATTCAACCGTATCTCATGTGATCAAAACGTTCAAGGACCGTAAGACAACCAAGCGGAAAAATGGTAGTGACAAAAAACGTGGCACATCAAATCCGGAGAAGGCCAGGATGGTATTGAACCAATTTAAGCGTTATCCCAACATTTCGATCAGGGATGTTGCGAAAAGGCGAAAGTTTCAGTTTGTTTTGTGCAGAAAACAAGGAAACGTTCTGGATTACATGTGTACAAGGTCCAGAAGGCACCGAACCGGAGCGATAAACAGAACTCGGTGGCCAAAACTCGTGCAAGAAAACTGTACAGGGAGTGGCTCACAAAACCGTTCTGCATTGTGATGGACGATGAGACCTACATTAACGCCGACACCAAACAAATGCCAGGACAGGAACACTACGTCGCCACCTCTAAGTTGGCTGTTTCGGAGAGTGTACGGAAGAAGAAACTGTCGAAATTCGCCAAAAAATTCCTTGTCTGGCAAGCGATCTGCGGATGTGGCAAAATGAGTCAGCCTTTCATCACCTCTGGGACCGTCAACGGACAAATCTACAAGGACGAATGCCTCCAAAACGACTTCTGCCCTTCTTGAGATCTCACGATGGCCCGACACTGTTTTGGCCGGATTTGGCATATTGCCACTATGCCCGGCCCGTCTTGAGACTGGTACAAAGAACTTCGCCCAATTGAAAAATTTTGGGCAATCATGAAGGCAAAAGCTCGTTAAAACTCCAAAACTGATAGAAAATGAACTTGAACTAAAGAAAGTCTGGTTAAAAGTAAGTAAGCAAGTCGGTCCTATCATTGCCCAAAATTTGATAAAAGGGGTCAAGGCAAAGTTGCGGGCATTTGGGTTGGGAGAAGAGGTTTCAATAAACCAATGATGTCAAAACCTAACCATTTAGTAGTACTTTATTTCCAGAAAGTTTGAAAAGAATCGGGCTCAAGGAAAATTTTTGGTGACCTATTTTGTGTGTCCAAATTCCATCGAATAAAGGGCGAACACGAAATTAATGCGACACCTAAAATGTCATGCCAATTTTCTTATAATGTTTAGAATCAAACCAATATTCTAGGGTAGTTTTATACATATATTTACTTCAAAAATCAAAAGAAAAGTTAATCGATGGAGCCTTGAGTGTAACATTGAACGCATTTTCACTTGATGCCCCCATCAAAGTCTTTACAGTGTCATCCGGTACCAGTTTCTTAGTTTTTTTTTCCATTTTCTTAACATGTCCTTCTCGTCTTTGACTGTCTTCTTGCTCTTCCGAAGTTCCCGCTTCATCATTGCCCAGTACTGCTCCACCGGCGCAGCTCCGGACAGTGTGGCGGATTCATGTCCTTTGGAACAAAATGGACAGAATTGGCCTCATACCACTCCATGACACTTTTAGAATAGTGGCATGATGCCAAATCTGGCCAAAATAGCGGAGCTTCGTCGTGTTGCTGCAAGACCGGCAAAAGGCGCTTCTCGAGGCACTCAGATTTGTAGATCTCGCCATTTACTGTGCCCTTTGTCACGAAAGGCTCACTCCTCAGTCCGCAAGAGCAGATGGCCTGCCAAATGAGATATTTGGAGGCGAACTTCGACATTTTCTTCTTAAATTTGTCGTCCACATAGAACTTGCTCTTGCCAGTGAAAAACTCCAACCCCGGAATTCGCTTAAAATCGGCTTTTATATACGTTTCGTCGTCCATCACACAGCAGCCATATTTTGTCAGCATCTTCTCGTAGCGCTTCCGTGCCCGAGTTTTAGCCGTAGATTGTTGTCGCTCATCGCGGTTTGGGAAGTTCTGTACCTTGTATGTATGTAGTCCAGCTCTCTTTTTTGCATTCTGGACGTAGCTCTGCGAGATGCCGATCTTTTAGCCAAATCACGACTTGAGACGTTGGGATTTGCTTTAATCATCCGCTTCACCTTTCCCTCCGTCTTTTTGTTCTCCGGTCCCGGTTTTCTTCCAGCTCCTTTGCCGTGGTCCAACGTCAACCGCTCCTGGAACCGCTTCAACACTCTGGAGACGGTTGAATGGTGAATGTTCAACATTTTTCCCAACTGCCGGTGCGACTGGTCAGGAAATTCCAGGTGTTTGGAAAGAATTTGTTCTCTCGACTCGCGTTGGTTCACCTCCATTTTCGTTGAATCAAAAAACACGACTTCGAGTTTGACAGCATGTAAACAATACACATCATTGAGAAAGTGTGCAAAATTTGGTTGATTTTTACCCAATGGTAAAAAAGTTATGCCCTGTTGAATGTGTCGCAATAATTTCGTGTTCTCCCTTTAGTCTTTATAAATATTAACCTTCTTTAAGTGTTGAGGTCAATATGACCCGGAGTGGATTCAAAAAATGCTATAATTGTGTAAAATTAGGATCTAGACGTTTGAATGTTCTTGACCTTTCCTATATCAGAAAAAATAACGTTTTTGCAAAGAACATAATTTTTTGACATTTCTGAAGTGTTGTTAAGAAAAAGTTACGAATAAGGTGTTTCGGGTCATATTGACCCTGATTTCAAGCTCATATTGTGGGAGCTATATATGACCACATTTTAAAGACTTTGCTGTCAAATGCTTCCTAGTATCCCAATTTTCAGTTTCTGGTGAGTACTGCTCGTTTTGACCTGATCGATGTATTCTATATATAAAAGAGAGTGGCATACGTAAGACCGTGCATTACTCGAGAACGGATTTAAGTTGCCTTTTTTTCTGTTCTGTTCAGCTACGCCTAAGAAACATTTATTAAAAAAAAGTTGGAAAAATTTATAGGAAAAATGAAAACTTTGAAGATGATAGATTTTCAATACATACAGGGGATAGACAAAATTATCGGGATAGGCAAACTTTTGATCAACTTGGAGTGCTCTAACTCCATGAAATATTATCTGATTTAATTTCTACATGCAGCATTCGACAGAAAAATTAATTTAGTTTTATGTCTTAAAAAAAAATGGCCATGGCCCCCGGACACCGTAGTTTTTCCGGGTTTCCGGAGAGGCTATCTCACATGTTGAATTTGTGATGAGATTTTGTACAAGATGCCGTTGTCATTTTTTTTAGTAAATACACGTAATGACAAAATGTTTACTAAGCGAATGAAATGTTGATTACTAGAATAGGCCTTAAATTGACTGAGAGATGGCCATTTCCTTGAAACAGGTTCTGATAAAGGATCTTGGATGCGGTTAACTCTTAATTTTACTCAAAGCATGCCATGTAACAGTTTCTTCTGGGTTTTTCATCACAAACCTCATTATATACTAAAAGTGGGTCCTTGACCATATTGGCCACTCCCGGAACCACTAGAACGCCCCGGGGCAACCAGTTAGGCATTTATCCCAAAATATGACGTGCGGCAGCTCTATTTTCATGATTTTTCATAAATATGATATTGATAAACTTCAGAAGGCCATTGGGTACATTGACCACTCTCAGCACCACCGGAACGTCGCCGAGGGAACCTGTAGTAGAGGCCGTTAACGATTTTACTCCAAAACGTGCCGTGCGGCAGCTCTATGTTCATGATTTCTCATAATTATGATTTTGATAGACTTGAGAAAGCCCTATGGCTACATTGGCCACTCCCGCAACATTTTTGGGGGAACCTATGGTAAGAATCAATTACGGTTTTACCACAAAATATGGACTAGAATATTCACGGGCTAGCCTGATCCAGCTTCCTGATACCTCTGAGAGTCAATTCATTTAGCTTTGGTTCGAATAAGCAAGCTATAATTCGATTGATTATAGGGAAGAGTGGGTTTTTTTGTACACTGAAAATTTATTTTCGTAACTTAGCTTTCACTCGTTTCGTAAACATGGATTTTGTACATGGTACAAATATCTCGTAAATTGTATGAAACATTCATATTGCTTCTTATCTAACAAAATGCTATCATTACACCTCTTTTGTACAATGCACAAAATGAATTTCGTGAAGTCCAGCCAACCGCTGCTTCTCTTAGATCGTATGTGGTGTTCCTGCTGGGTTGGCGAGAATATAAATTTATCCCAAAATAGAAATGAAAGTGCTGCCGAGAGTTAGAACTTCTTGCACAATAATCAAGTAACTTTTCACGAGTCAATATGGTCTAGTGAGATCAACCACGGACTCAATATCAGCTCCTCCTAAAAATACAGGATCGAATCCCATGTCAGAAACATTATAAAATGAAACAACTCCTCGGGGTTGGGCTTTATATTTTCAATTATATTTTGAGCCGATAGAGTAGATCTGCCAGCCGTTCATGCAACCACCAGAGAGACGTTATTTTTTTTGGAAACAAATTACTCGTAGCTCTTTGTATTGCTTTCGTAGAATGAACGAATGTTCTTTCTGTGTCAACAAATGTTAGTGCTTTTGATAGTTGCGCGTGTGGCATTAAATACGAAGGTAGCTTCCTAAAAAGTACAAATCTGTTTCGTTGCATAAAACAACGAATAGATTTGTTATTTCTACTTTAGATTTTGAATATAAACGAAAAATAATTTTCAGTGTAGAGAGTTGGACCTCCATCCGCATGGAACTGTAGAGGGTTTGAATGACGTCCAGTGGTATTCCGGAGGCCATGGCCAATTCTGTTACCGAGATATAAAACAACATTGCTTTTCCACTCGAATGCTTCTTGGCGAAAATAAATTGGATAAAATTTAATGAAGTTTGAGCACTACAAAGTTGATCAAAAAGTTGCCTGTTCGGATCATTTTGTATATCCTCTGTATATATGGTATGGTTTTTTTTATTTATTTTGATCGAGTTATCCATGGCATGGATTGTTTAATATGATGACATTGATAATCCACCTGACATTGTGCAATTCCATTTATTCTGCTGTTGGTACAGTTGATGCTGCATTCCAATTACTTTTTGAGTGTTAATTATTAGACTTTGAATAAAGTGTTTTGTTCGTGAACGATCACTCAAGTGAAGCTCAGCGTGATTTCGATAATTACGGAGATATTTGTGCAATCAGTAAGGTACTAAATTCAATTTGGTAGCCATGAGATGAACCAGAGATCGAAATTCTCACTCAGCTGGGTGAAAAACAAGCTCTCTCTCTCAAACAGGTTGTCGATGAGTAGCGAACCGTTCACATTTTCATCTCTCCTTTTTCGCCAATAATTCATTATCCTCTCTCTTGCATATGCGAAAATATCTCTCTCCAAAATTCAACGAAAATATTTACTCGTGTCCAATGTTGTGTGTACCCACCTAATCGAACCTTCAGTGTCTCGTACTAATAACTCGACTTAACTCGACTTAAGTCGAGTTATTAATCTGGTTACTAATGCTACACATTGTAGACGAAGAAATACGCGTATCTGTCGAAGATAAGCAAGGTAGTTGGAATTATTGGAGATTTTAATTTTTCTTCTAATTTATAGTTATAATTTTCTTTAATTTAGTCAACTTTTCTGTTTACAATTTGCAATTACTATTCCATTAAAGACCGACAGTATAAAGGATTATATATAAATACATGTAACCAAATCTGTATTGCTTACTGTTCATGTCCTGTTATAAGAGCGTTTCGTTGGAAGGAGATTCTCTACCCTTTCCGTGGGTTTCATGTGAGTGCTTATGCTTACTGGTCCACACTCCCATTTTTTGGCCCTCCATACAACGAATAGTGAGGATTACAGGTATGTATGATTTAATCTTGCCATTAGAAGGAACTGTACGCCATGGCAAATCCTGCATAGTGGAGGCTTCCTATCCGCATCTTTTCATCAGAAGTGCAGGTTCTTCTATTTATTAATATTAAATTAACTGTACTGCTTCGGTTGGTTCACTTCAGTTCATTCACTCTTGTTTTTGGTAGCCACTCTTGTTTTTGTATACAAAGGAACCGTTTAGAATATTCACCAGTAGATTGTACTCGAGCGTTAAGGAAGCTGAGGCAAGTTATTTGAACTTAGCAGGGTAAGTTATTTGAACATGATCAGTGGCCTCTCCCCAGGAGAGTGGCGCAAAAACCACTGTGTTTGAGACTATTCACGAGAGAGTAAAAGCGGACGGTTATATTGGCAGCTATGAACAAAAGTCTAGGACATTCATCCAATCATTGCGTCAATAAATAATGTTGTGAAAACCATAAATAGGATTCTTGCACATAAGCTGCATAGAAATGTATGTATTGTGGTGGGAATCCTCACTCTTTGCAGGAGTGCCCGAGGTACAAAAGACAATTCTATAAAAACTAGCATACCATGTTGGGATGCTCCTAGCCGACTTATGCAGAATTACAACAACGCTACTCCTCAACCTTGCCAAAGATCATTAAAAAAATAATTTCGCTTCATTTAATAAAACAATTTAATAAATTTCTCATTCACGCATTTTTATTTGACCGAATTTTGATCCTGACACTCTTTAGTTCAAAAGGTTTTTGTCGTCCAAAAACCTAATATTATTTAGTCAATGATCTACAGTTTTTCACAATTACCCAACACTAAATTACCTCACTGTGTCAAACTGTAACACCTCGCATAAATTGACCGCTGTTCCACTTTTTAAATAACCTTATAATGTATCCATAACAATGAATGGCATAATCTCACGGAGAACGGGAAAAATGAGGAAATCGCTAATCTTTCTCTTCAACCCTAGATAATAACAGCAAATCCTACGCATTCATCCTTTTATTAGCCGTGGCTTTACTGCCATTCTCGTCAACTTAGGATAAGATGTTCATTTTCTTCCAAACCTGACACGTAAAAAAAAGAATACCAACATTCCCTACTCAGAACCGTTTCTCTTCTAACAACGCCCCCACGGCCCATGCTCCGTCACCCATTCAGCAGCCTCAAAGGTCGAAGGGCTTGGAGGAATCACTTTCGTCTCCCAGCCGATTCCGTTTTCGCAGAGAAGAAATATACAAAATGAGCCCCCCCTTGCCTCGTACCGTCAAACAGGGTGATATTGAACAGCGAGTGGTCGTTTTGGGGTGCGGTTTAATGTTGATGCGAAGAACATTTTTTGAGTTAGAGAACAAAAACGATGTTAATGAGATTTGATCAGGTAACTCTTGAGAATGATTTAACCTGTTATTTATAACAAAAATGTAAATTTTACAGCAAGATTTAACAAAAGCGTTTAAACGCGTTCAAAGAATGGTTTTCTTTTGTCTGGCTGAATTTTAACAGACTGAATTATTTGAATAATGCTGGTTTTTGTTTAAGAGAAATTAGAGGTTTCAGTGAATTGTAAAGTAACTAGCTGAACCCGGAGCGATCGTTGCTACGCTTGCAACCAAATGAATGAAAATCTAGTAGAACTGGCGCGATTGTGGTTGTTTGCGTTTGCTAATGGGTGACTTCGATTGTAGAGTTTTATTTTTATTTTTGATTGTGTTTTTAATATAATCCTCGGATCGGTAGTTTTTCCATGTTTTTTTTTTCTGTGTATGAGCAATTCATAGACAAAAATTTAATATTCCAACTACGCCATAACGTATCAATTTCAACTAAATTTGCTCTTGCAGAGCCTTATATTAACTTTTTTGTGCATAATGTAGCACGGAAAGTTATTCAAGCGCTGCCCCTTTCTTGACTGTTTATTTATATATTTTTTATTTATTTATTTAACATATAAAATTCAACTGACAAGAGATGTCTTTATGAATAAAACTTAATCTAATTGGTAACTATTACCGGTGCGGAAAAGGTTTAGAAGTCTTTGGCGAAACAAGTCAATGAAAATATTGAAGTCAAAGAATTCAAAGTAGTCCTTAAACCGCTGGCAAAATGTACGAATAGGCTCATGCAAAGCGTATTTTCTGCTCCGTGGTTCCAAGAGTAGAAAATCACCTTGTCGAAGTTGCCGCTCTGGTGGGTACAAATTCAGCTGTGTCACCAAAGCCGGGCAGTCGATGTCTCTTGACAGTAGTTTCGCTGCGAACGTTGCTTGTGCAATTGATAGTCTCACCTCCAGTGGTTTGATCAGTAGAAGACGGCACCGCTTCTTGAATGGTGGCAGGTTTCTTGGATCACTCCAAACAAAAAATTAAACAGCTTCAATTCGGGCCAAATAGCATCCAAATAGCATCCAAACGACCGCATTTGTTTCCAATATTTACCGCACAAGTGAGCTATAGACAAATTTGAGGCACAGTGGGTCACAGTTTTCGTCCGCAATTTTGAACATAAAGCCCAGTTGAAGATTGGCTCTGGCAACAGTATCGTTATACCATAGACTAACTCTAAGACCAGTAGGTCCCATACAAAAACGATTTTTTTCTTGGCTCAGTCAGTACTAGCATATCGGTCCCAAGCTCGGTCCCAAGCTTAATAATGCGCCCCTAATAATGAACTCACACGAACACACTCTCAAATATTCTGTCAAAATAGCACAGCAAATCAAAACAAAGGCGCAAATATGTATAGCAAGGTGCTGGCTTCAAGGTGTTATTCGGACCAAGGAGTTCTACAACAGTGAACCAATTTCAAATCGCTAGTTGCATATTGGTTGTTGGTTATACTGCATTCAAAAAATGAATCCGGTATCAAGGATATCAAGGATAAGGTGTTGTACTAGAGTTACACAGAAAAAAATAATTAATTTTAACAAGCGTGTAAAATATCCCCTTGTTTAAATCCAAGCTGAAGGAGGCGTAAACAACGAAATTGTTTGCAACTTTTCATATGCCATTCAACAATATTGGCAATCTTTCATACAACAGGCTGGATTCAGGCGTTATCTGGCTTAAATTTACATGAAATATCCCATTATTTTCTGGCAAAACTAGCGTTCCCTTTATGTGCATAAGATTACACAGAATATTCAATGTTTCTTTTTATCTGTGTAGGCAATGTCACTGTAACACATAGTCAAATGTGTAACGTTGCACTTTTCAACGCTGAAGCTGAGCAAGTTTTTTGTCCACCAATCCGCAAAGACACCCACTATGTCCTGCAGATCCAAGCAGTCTGAAAAGCAATTTATTGAATATTTTGTAAATTTTCGCGTCGTCAGCAGAAAAAGGTAACAGCAAGGAAACATCATTCAAGAAAATTGAGAAGGGCAACGGGCCGAGGTTACTACTTTGCGGGACTCCCGACTTGTTCGAAAATGTTTCCGATTCAGAAGAGCTGATCTTGACCCGCACAAATAGGATCTGAACCAATCCGCACTCCTAGATGAGACGCCGAGTTTCTCCAGTTTAGTCAGAAGGATTTCGTGATCCACTGAGTCGAATGCAGCTTTCAAGTCCATATATGTAGCATCAACTTGCCATCCTAAATCCATGCTTCGCAGACACGTAGAGGTAAATTGTACCAAGTTCTTGGATACGGATCGTTTCGGGTAAAAACCGTGTTGCTCTGTATCGATATACTGTTTAAAACATGCAAATAGAGAGTCGTTCACAATTATATCGAATAATTTAGAGCATGCGCACATCTCCTAGAGTTACTGTACCTTCGGAGAGCAGCGGATCGAATTCGCTTGAACGAGCGTAGGCGGGAGTTGCACCAAAGAGGGTTTTGCGGAGGTCGTCGTATTGAAACAGCACGTAAAATTGCATCTTTGACTGCGGTGCTGAACTGTTTCACTGCAACATTGACGTCAGTGGTTGATTCAATGAAATTCCAGTCAATGTCGGAATGCACGTGGCCTAATAAAGCGCCAAAGTTCAGAGAAAGCTGCGCACAATCGGTGTAGGTTAGTCAACCGATACCACAAAGGGCGGGATTTTTTTTTGTGCGTAGAACCACTGCGTCTACTGAGTTGAACTTTTGTGGTAAAAGGGCGGGATGTTTGACATCAAGATCAATCAGGGTCTCGGTTGGTAAGGAAACGGTAGAACCGGATAGCGCAAAATCGTTCACTAGGACAAGATCCAGTAAGCGATCATTCCTGTTCAAACGAGTGTTGATTTGAAAAAGCCCGTGCAAAATGAATACATCCAGGAGGGCACAGCAGGCTGCGGGCATATGTGATATAAGTGGATCAATGGTGTACCACTATCGGAAAAGCGCCACTGCAAACCAGCTTGGTTAAAGTCTCCAAGCTAAGAAGAGGTTCAAACAGAACATGCTCCTTACCCGTGAAATACGTATTTTGAAATGTGTAGGAGAATACAAAACATAACAATACGAGTATGTAAACCCATAAATGGTGGTAACCATTAATCCATGCTGGTGGGGACCAGTATTACAACGCTTCACGGTCTTCATCACCGAAGTCTCTACGTTAGAGGTCTCGAACCACCATAGAAGGAAAGCTAGCCCGCAAAAACCCCAAATATCAAATTTGCTTCCATTTTGCTTGATTAGTTTTCGAGTTATCCAGAAATTTATGTTTCATTTGTACGCCCTCCCCCCCTTACAGAGGAGGGAGGGGTCTCAAACCACCATAGAAATTTTTCTCACTTCCAAAAACAACGAATGCTAAATTTGGTTCCATTTACTTGATTAGTTCTTGAATAATGCCGAAACTTCTGTTTCATTTGTTAGAGTGCCCCCTTCCAGAAACATTTTTTGCCTCCAAAAACTCCTACATTTTAAATTTGGTTTTCTTTGCTTGATGAGTTCTCGAGTTATGAATAAATTTGAGGTTCATTTGTATGGGAGCCCTTCCAAAAAAGGGAGGGATCTCTAACAATCATAAAAACCTTCCCCGGCCCTAAAAATACAAAATTCACGCTGATTGGTTGAGTAGTTTACGAGTCTATAAGGTTTAGATAAGCAAACAGACAGACAGACAGACAGACATTCATTTTTATCTCCACATAGACTGTTCCGATAAATATGAATACCCTTTCTTTCTTAAATAAAAAAAAGGCCATACTGTGATTTTTTATTCTTTTATTCTCAAACATGTTTTCTTCCCATCTTTATTTCAATCTGCTTGATTTTTCGTAGGGTAGGCGAGTTCTCTAACTTTTTCCTCAAAACTACTCATAAGCTACTGCCTAGTGCTTTCTCCTACCGTTTTAACCACTTTTGGCTAATTTTTCTTAAATTTTTCAACACTATCCGCTGCTGCAAAACACATGAAGTGTTTTCTCAGCTCTGCCTTCGTCGAAGCCGAGAAATTTTCGATAGGGCAAATCTTTTGGGCAGTTTGATGGATTCATTTCTTTTGTACAAATACGACATTGTTCCTTTTGTACCACTCTAGTGCATATTTAGAGTAATGGAAGGAGGCAAGCAATAGCAGTCACTGGTCCAGGAACATTCTTTCCCTTTGGCAAGGTATAAAACTGTGGTCTAAGCAGAGTTTTATTAAAGGGTTTTTCGATCAAAATTTGATCAACTTAAACATGACGCATTTCCTTTCATCGTGCATTAAAAAAAATGTCACACCCCTCATTTTGAAGATGTGTGCGTTTAGCATGACGCCTCTATTTTGATTTTGAGATTTGCACTCCAGTTATCAAAATGTCGTCGATAGAAGAAAAGCAACGCATTAAAATTTTGCACGTGCATGGCGAAAATCCAAACTACTCTCACGCCAAGTTTGCGAAATTGTTGAATGTGGCAACGTATTAAAAGTGTTCGGTGAACGTTGGTCGACAGTCAGAAAAGCTGAATCGGGGGAAAATCGAAAGCCGAAGGCCACAGCAACCCCACCCTCTGCGTCCGAGATGTCGCAAAGAAGCTGAGAGTGACGCCTTCAACCGTGGATAGAGTTAAAAAACGAGCTGGACTGTCGACTTACAAGAAAGTGGTGACTCCAAATTGCGACGATAAACAAAACACGTCGACCGAAGCACAATCGCGAAGGTTGCACACGACGATGCTGACGAAGTTTAATTGCGTGGTACAGGACGATGAAACTTACGTCAAGGCAGACTTTAAACAGCTTCCTGGACAGGATTTTTATTCGGCAACCGGACGGGGAAAGATAGGAGATATTTTCAAGCACATTAAACTGTCAAAGCTCGCGAAGAAATATCCTATGGCTTGAAGAGCAACGTTTACATTGCCACCAGAACCGTCAACCAGCAAATTTATCTGAGCGTGTGCCTACAAAAACGTCTACTGCCTTTCCTACGCCCCAATTGTTCCATTCTATTTTGGCCGGATTTGGCATCTTGCCATTACGGAAAAAAAGCCCTGGGGTGATATGCTGCCAACAACGTTCAAGTGGTGCCCAAGGACAAGAGCCCCTCCAACACGCCAGAGCTCCGCCCAATCGAACGATATCGGGTCATCGTCGGGCGGAACCTTAAGAAGACTCAAACATCTGTTGTGAGCGAGAAACTGTTCAAGGCAAACTGGCGTTCTGCGACAAATAAAGTGGACGAAGAGACTGTACAAAATCTTATGGCAGATGTTAAACGAAAGGACCGGCAATTCACATTCGGTAAAAAGGAAGCTTAGCTGAATATTTTATCTGTATTCTGTATTAACTGAACTTGAAAAAGAAAAAGAATTTGACTTAACATTGATCGATTCACACACATTACTGGTTGACCAAATTTTGATCGGAACACCCTTTAGTTGAGTTTTATGTAGGATACATCGTCCATTATAATACAGCCCGATTTTTTGACCAGCAGTTTGTCGAACAGCTTTCAAGCCCTTGGTTTCACAGGTTGGTTTAATCATTCGTGTAGTTATAATTATCGGAACAGTCTATAGATAGATAGATAGATATACATAGATTAGCCTAAAACCAGGCGTAGCGATGCAATGAATCACATGTTTTTCACATTTCCTGTAGAAATTGCATATCATATAAGTATTTTAGCAAAGAAATCAGATTCAAAGAACTCAAGTGTAAGTAGAAACTTGTGTAAAAATTCACTTGCTGCGGAGTAAAAATATACAATAAAAAAAACAATATACAACCAAAAATCTAAAATGAATTCTATTGCTAGATGGTTAACCAAACTAATCATGTATTGTTCCAGTTGAATGGCCCTTCTGTCATCACAGTGTTTCGATAATAGAAAAACAATAAAGTGAATGGTTGTGGTTTGAAACGGCTCGAGCAAATAGACTTTGGTAATTGTTATGATTGCTGTTATAATAAATACTATCCCAAATCATCTTCCAGCGACTATCGCCACTAGCAAATAGATTTGTGGGAAGCTACCAGGCCGGCTTCATCTAAGGACGGTCTATAACGTACCAAATATTCACTTTGCGGCAGATCCTCCAAAAGTTTCGTGAATATAGAGTCCCAACGCATCATCTATTCATCGACTTCAAAGCCGCATATGACACAATTAACCGATATGAGCTATGGAAGATCATGGACGAGAACAGCTTTCCGGGAAAGCTGACCCGTTCTATCAAGGCTACGGTGGATGGAACCCAGTGCTGTGTGAGGATATCGGGTGGATTATCGGGTTCATTCAAATCCCGCAGGGGGCTTCGTCTAGGTGATGGTCTATCTTGCCTCCTGTTCAACATTGCTCTTGAAGGGGTTATGCGACGAGCAGCGTTTAACATGCGAGGCACGATTTTCAACAGATTCGATCAATTTATGTGCTTTGCCGATGACGTGGATATTGTCTGCAGAACATTTGAGGCGGTGGCAGAGCAGTACACCAGACTAAAGCGCAAAGCAGAGAAGTTTGGGTTGAAGATAAATGCATCCAAAACGAAGTACATGCTGGCAGTCTGAACCGAGTACGACAGGACCCGAATGGGCAGCAGTGTAACGATCGACGGCGATGAGATCGAGGTAGTCGATGAATTTGTCTATCTCGGCTCACTGGCTACTGCGGACAACGATAACAGCCGTGAGATCCGGAGGCGGATTATCAGTGTAAGTCGTGCCTACTATGGGCTCCACAAGCAACTACGGTCAAACAGACTTAGCTCCCGTACGAAATGCATCCTGTACAAAACGCTAATAAGATCGGTTGTTCTCTACGGGCATGAGTCGTGGACAATTCTTGAAGAAGACCTGTGAGCACTCGGAGTTTTTGAGCGATGGGTGTTATGAACCATCTTTGGTGGGGTACAAGAGGGCGGACTATGGAGGCGACGGATGAACCATGAGCTCGCGCAACTCGCCGGCAAACCCAGTATTCATAAGGTGGCAAAAGCTGGAAGGATAAGCTAGGCAGAACATGTTGAGAGAATGCCGGACAACTATCCTGCAAAAATGGTCGGGAATCCGGTAGGTACAAGACGACGTTGAGCGCAATGAGCAAGATGGTCAGACCAGGTGAAGCAACACCTAGGGGGTACAAGGTGCCCAAGGGATTGGAGAGGAGCAGCCACGAATCGGACATTATGGAGGGATATTGTGTATCAGACTATGTTATAAGGTCTGTATCCGCAATAATCCGGAGTTGTTTATTTGAGATTCATGGGATGTGTTTTAACAATTCGTGAAAACAAAACATAGTTATTCGGTATTTGCATAAAATTTTCGAACTTTGCGCTTAACTCCGTCCATCAGGGTTTGTACAGGCTCTTCAGAAATCGTAGAAGCCGTCTTTGTCCAAATTTGCTGGAAGTATTTGATGTCTTTGTTTCTTTGCTTCTTTCCAGAAAGCTTCCGCTTCATCAGAGCCCAATATCTCTCGATTGGTCGTAGCTCTGGGCAATTTTGCGGGTTTGAGGTTTTTGGTACAATGTTCACTTGATTTGCTTGGTACTACTCCATCACAGTTTTAGCATAGTGGCATGATGCCAAATCGGGCCAGAACAAAGGTTTTTCTTTGTGACTGTTGATGAAGGGTAGCAATCGCTTTTGCAGACACTCTTTCTGAAAGATCTCCTTGTTGATTGTGCCTGTAGTGACGAAAGATTTACTCTTTTTGCCACACGTGCAAATTGCTTGCCAGACAAGGTATTTTTTGGGAATTTTCGATGCCTTCTTCGTTCTGAAATGCTCAGCTGTAGCATTTCTGGCCATAGCAGAATAAAAAGCCAGCCCTGGAAGCTGCTTGAAATCCTCCAGAACATAAGTATCATCGTAACGTAACGTAACCACAACGTAACAACGAATAAAACTTCGTCCAATATTCGCAATTCAAACGTCGAGCCCGTGATTTTTCTGCCAAGTTCTGTTTGTCGTTGCGATTTGAAACTGTTTTTACTTTATACGACTCAAGTCCCAAACGTTGTTTTGAGTTTTGGACAAAACCAAGCGAGCCATCGTTCGAATGGAGAGATTTGGGTTTTTCGTTAATATCCATTTCACCTTTCGGTCCATGACAGGATCAACGCGCCCGATGTTTATTTTAATTCTCGGTTTCCTCTCCACCGTCAAACGTTTCGAAAATGATTTGAACACATCGTGAACAGTGGATGTATGCAAATCCAATGTTTTTGCAAGGTCCCGTATTGACAAGTCAGGATTTGCCATACGCCCGTACAAAATTCGCTCGCGCACTTTCGTCGCCATCTTGAATACTAAACATGAAATGTACACTCCCGCTTCACTTTACTCAATTTTTGAGTACAATTGTATGCATCTGTATCAACTCAATTTTTGTGTAGATCCACTTTTTACGAAAATTGAGTAACATTTCCGTGAGAGAAAAAGAGATAGCATACAATTGTACTCAAAATTTGAGTAAAGTGAAGCGGGAGTGTAAACATCAACCATAGTCTTTTTCATCATAGACTCTCAGCTAAACCACAGTGAAATTTTTCATTCCTACATGCAATATTTCAAAAGTTACAATGATTTGAAGGTGTCCGGATTAATGTGAATATAGATTTTAGTATTGAGACGTTATGCCATGTAAATAAAAAAAATTAAATTAAATAAATTGTTATGATAGTTTCAACTTTAAATAAGGATTTGTATTAGATGTGCTGATCAATATAACTTCATATCAAAGAGCTCAAAATTAACATTTTAAAATGTTCATATAAATCGACATAATATTCAGTATGCCAAAAATCTTGGGCATTGCTAAAGACATAAGGACAATTGGTTGCGATAATATAAAGCATCCACTGATCTTATAAACAATATTATTAGGAAATATTAAGCAAAGTGTGCAAAGTTTCCCCATGTTTCGGTGCTCCACTCCCGTTTATCAGCCATCCAGGTTAAATCTCGTTCTTAATCTTGTTCACACGTTCCACCCGCCGCCTTCAAACCCGGAGGAAGGATGAAAGCTGAGATCAGAGAACGCGGTAAGCCTACTCGAAGCAATCGACGCACGGTTTGATGAAGTCCACTCAAACAAGGGTTGATTTAAACTCAATTTTTCGAATTCAAAATAAATCCTGTCAAGTTTCTACTATTCTAAAGATTATCCCGACCAATCGAGGAATATTTCACTCGCTTTGCTTAATTAACCAGTCCGTTTTTGATTCAACTCAATTTTACGTCGATTTCATCTCCCGTGTAGTGGTGAAGCGATTTTCATCTCGATTTTCCACTTCCGCACCTGCTAAGGGTCCGGTTCTGGAGCGCGAAGGCAGATCATCATCCGTGCCATTCCTGTGCCACAGGATCTGCACTGGAGGAAACTGTGCCAAGGTTTAAGTGGCTCTTTCCTGAGGACTTCAACAATTTGCGCTGGTGATGACGGGGACGGCCCCAACCCGCCTTAGGTAGTTGGTGGTAAATTGAGCGGTAAATCCACGTACTTTGCGGGATTATGTTTTTTTTTTGCTCTAGTTGGTTCGTATTCAGCTGAGGTGAAAACTCGAGTGGAAACTTTTGATGGGGCTCGTAGTTCGTGATTCATCCGGGGTTCGTTATGTAAACGTGGGTCATTTTTCGGTCATAATTTGGTTAATTAAGGTACACGTCTACTGAAAGCTTCTATTTTCGTCTAAAATTCGCAAAGGAAATATCATCACCGACTAATAGAGAAGTCAACGAGCTTGATCGAAATGTTTGAAGAAGAGTCATATCGCGCCGTTGGGTTCGTCCACTTGTCACCGCTTACTGTGTTCATTGTTGGGCCATTACTGTCGATAAAATCCATTTACCAGCACGCCACAATACACCATTAGTAAACGACACTCATTGACAAGCCTGGAACGTCTATCCACTTCATCAACACATCCGACGGCTTTGCTCGCCCATTCACCCGCCCACAAAATGTGTCCTTTCTACCTACCAAACGGGAGAGCTAATTTCCCGTTCTTTCACATTTTAAACCGACAGACTCTGTGGCTCTCACCCCCTTTTCGGTCCTATCCACTACCACACCTCGCAACCGAACCATTTAGCATCACCAACCGCGGTAAGTGTCAATTTAGAGAGAAAGCTATTTCCCTTTGTGCCGGAGCCGCGATACGATGGATGGTACCTTACTCACTTACTAATTCATACCGGAGATACAAGAAAGAGTGGTCGGGTGGGGGGGGGGGGTTTGCTGGTTCTGCTGTCAGTTGAACAAGCAAATATAGAAACCGTTTACCACCCGCACCAGACTGGGCGTGGGTGAACATGTGTAGGCAGTGGATCGTGGTTTTCAACTTAATGACAATTGATATGCGAGAGTGCGGGTTGCGGGTTGTGGATCTCCATTCATATGAACGTTTTTCCTGGCTTATTTCCACCGGCTGCTTTTCATTTCCTTTCAATTCACTTTATCTGGCTTAGCGAGACGAGCTATCTGATGGCTTTCAGCGGGTGGGCATGACATTTTGGATGTGTGCATTCGTTATGCTTCCGAGGAAATGAGATCATTTAAAGTGCAACTCCATTGATCAGGCGATGTAGTTGAATAAACAACGGCTTGAAATAATAATTCATCGTTTCATTTAGGTGTTAACTACCATTCATATTAAAATGCTTTGTGCTTATCTGAAGGCCATATTTACTCAGGTGCCCATCGAGAATATGTTTGATTGCCTAAAGCTGGCTATATTGGTTTAACGTTAATAGATCTCAAAGTAAACAAGCTAAGCAAAATCAAGGCTGCTGACAAAACATATTAAATATCAGTGGAGCATGCTGGTTTCCAAAATGTAAACAGAGTACAAAATGGATACAAATTTTCCACCCACAACAGAGACGTCAAGTCTGCTCAGCATAAAGGTTACACAGCTAGCAAGAAAAACATAACGCTGAGCTCAATTTTTCATGATCAAGTAGAATGTATAAGGAATGATTGGATTAAAATAACAAAACATGGACCACGCCCTTGGTAAACCATAAAAATAACGCATTCTCAAATTAATCATCTTTGATATAAATTTATCACAAGCTCGTGATACTTGGGTGAAAAAAAACTATTAATGGATATAACATGAGATTTCAACAGATTCAGTTACATTCATACATCATTATGAAAAATGTTTAGGCAACGAAATGTTTCGAAAACAAACTGGCCACACATTTTTACTCATAAAAAGAAAAATAAATCTTATAGTAATAACTACCATTTTGGAAACTACTATGAAATTTCAGTCAAATTTACTACGTTTATGGTACAACCTTTAACATTAGTGGTATATTTGACGTACCTCATATTGATATCAACCACACCATGGTCGATCAAACCGCAGGCATGGTAAAATCAAATGCATTTATAGTCAGCTGAAAATGGTTGGTGTTTGCCAACCCCCTAGCATCTTGACAGATGAGCTTAGTTTCACGTACCCATCTACAAATTGGGGATGTCTCTACCGGGCATAAGCAAGAGGGCCATCCATTCTCGATACTACCACTTTTTAGCTTTGCAATACATGTTTTCGTTTCCTTATGTGCGGATGTTAAAAATAGTACAAAAAAAATTTTTATTGAGGCGTAATGTTGATGTGGCTTTCTTTCCATATATTGAATATCAATTGTATCGAATATAAATCATAATTTCTAGTCAATGGGAATGAGTGCAAGAAAAACAAAGAGAAAAGAGAGGGAGAGAGAGAGAGAAACGGGAGATAAAGAATGCAGAAGAGGCGATTATTTTTAATAAATGTAAAAGTTTCTCGTTTATTTAATGCATGAAGTTTATTGACCTATCTGTTCCAAGCACACAGCGATGAAAAAATCCATCATATGTACTTGAAAGAGAAACGAGAGCAAGCTCTAATGCTACCATTGCTACACGGAGAAAAAACAGTCCCGTTTGAAACAACAAACTTGTTCGTTTACATCCAAACGTAAATAAACCAGTTGTTTTAAGCCAACGATTTTGTTTCGAAACACACAGACAGGTTGGTTGTTTCTACCGAAAGATATTACCACAATACAACACATATTATGATAGTTTTAAACTAATATTTTTGTTAAGCTTCCACACTTGAAAAGGGATTTGTTATTACAAAACACAGGTTGCGTGGAGTTTGGGGATCAAATTTAAATTATAAATTGATTGTACCAAAGTGGCGGTTAAAACAAACTGATATATTAACGGATATAAAATTTTTTTTTTTTTTGAAACAAACTATTAACTAGAAATGAGAAGAAAAATTAGCATTGTCCATTTAATTCCAACTACCTTTGCTTATCTTGACAGATACGCGTATTTCGTCTACAATGTGCAGACTTCTTCAGTGTCTCGTTATAACTCGACAGATAGTACGAGACACTGGAAAAGTCTGCACATCGTTGACGAAATACGCGTATCTGTCAAGAGAAGCAAAGTTAGTTGGAATTTAATGGAAAATACTAACAAACTATTGTTTTATTTTTGGTTATTTTATTTTCCGTCAGCCAGTCCCACTGCATGCTCTGTAACTTTTTATTTATTTTTTTGTTTCTTTATTTAAGTAGCTTTCAGCCGCCTGGGCTGGTTCGCCTCTTATGCTCTGTAACTGTCACTCCAACAATAGGTAAATATTCAATCCACTAAGGTCACTAGGGCAAAAAAAAAATCATAACTTATAGTGTAAGTACTCAAAATTTTAAAAACTGTATTTTGACTGTAACAGTTGTAGATTTCTCTTAGACTGTGAGAAGCCTATTTATGAAAATGTGCACTTTTCTAATGTTTGTTAAGCAAATAATTAAAATTACAGAAGAAACTTAAGGTGATTGCAACGGAAATGTTTTATTTGTTTCGAACAGCAATTCAGCTCAAATCATACTAAAATTTGAATGAAACAAATAATAAAGTAGAATAAACCACAAATCTGTTTGTTTTTCGTAGCTGACATAATTAAACTATCAGACTTGTACCCAACTGTAGGTAAACATGATTACACCCAAAATTGGCTTCCCACAACTTAAGTGCTTCGCTGGGTACTTTTTCTTAGCGTGTACGCCAATCATGCTCTGAACGCAGTGTCCCAATGAAGGCTCTCGTCAACCTTCACATGGCCTCCCTGCTCGCCTTCAAGATTGCATAGAAAACCATGGGATCATTACGGCGACTACTTCACGTGAGTTTGGAGAGCGGCTGAAGGGGAGTCCAACAGTGCAAGCTCCAAAAGAAACGATTGAGCGACAGAAGGTGAACCCGTCCGCCACGTTCACCAAAAGAGGTTTGATCGGATCCCCGCGTAGCAGGAATGCAGGATCCGGCGGCGCATGCGATACGTACGGAAGCGTGACAAACTCGAAAGCAGTGGGTTTCCGGTAGAACCGGAGAGGCCATGATAAGGCCTGGGCTCATGCGGGCCTTGGAAGGAAGCTCAACACGCTTCAAAAAGTGTTGGTGGGTGCAGAACCGCTGAATGCGTTCATCAGCTTTACGTCGACTCGCAACAAGATCAGCAAGGACCTCAAACATAGCTTGTTGCGTTCGTAGGTCCGCTCAAGCAGCATGTCACGAGCGGAACGAAATGGAAGTTAAGCTTCTTGCCGACCAAAGTGCCAGGGAAATGGCAAAGCTAGTGGCAGCGGAAAAGGCCAAGGAATCCGCCAGCAAGTACACGCTGACGGACGCGCCCGTCTTCGCAACAAACAAGATAACAAAAGGGGAACGAGCGACGACCCCTTCAGACGCAGGGAAAACCCCTGCACCAAGGTCCGGGAAAAGGGAGATAAACCTCAAAAGGAAAAAGCGAACTGAGTCTGGCCCGAAAGCGTACCATGGTGAGGCAATCATCGTGAAGACCAAAGAGTCTAAGTACTTCGAGTTCCGCAAGGCGATGCGCGGTGACACCAAGCTCGTGGATCTGGGGAGCCGACGTGCGGGTATCCGCCGTACTGGCATCGATGAAATGATCCTCGAGATCAAGAAGGACACTAAATTCCCAGTGTACAAAAAACTGGCCGAACAGACCCTACGAGCGGGCTTACAAGAGTAGACGAAAAAGCTAAACACAGTGCGGGTAACCCAACAAAAACTGAACCATTTCGAGGCAGCTCAGCAATTGCTGAGTCAGGCAGTTCACCAGTCGGCAACGGATATCGCTATGATATCTGACCCATATCGCATCCCTGTCGGTAACGGAAACTGGGTAGCGGATAGGTCGATATGGTGGCATTATGGACGACGGACAAACGAGGGCAACGCGGTCGAAAAATGAATGCAGCCGCTATGCGCCGCCAAGATGGTCGATTGACTAGTTCTCACAAATGGTTGATCGGATGACAACGGAGCTAACTGGCCGAAACCCGTTGGTAGTAGTGGGTGACTCCAACGCCTGGGCCAACGTAGACCTGGCCAACGTAGGTACCAAAAGTACCAACCCTAGAAACGGAGTGGAGTCGACGTGACATTCTGTAGCAGCTGTGGGCTGTTGAACAACTGGAGAGTGAAGGATACACTTATAGCGACCACTTGGTGGTTTACTATAGCATCATCCAAAAACACTAGGCAGCGCGCAGAGGGAAGAACATTCACTCCATTCGCCCGTAGATGGTGGACATCGTTCTTCAATAAAGAAGTATTCAAAAAGGCGCTTGAGCGGGAACAGAGAACGACTTCGGACTTCGAAAGAACGGAGGGGAGCTAGTCGCCACCAAGGTCGCACTAAAGAGGGAAATAAAAGCCAATAGACGGGGCAGCTTCGAAAGCCTGTGTTTGAAAGCCAATGTGAACCCATGGAGCGACGCCTACCGGGTAGTAATGGCCAAAGCCAAGGCACGACAGCTCCAACCCACCAGAGCGACTGCAGGTTAAGGACTCTTTGCACACCACGACCAGATTCTGTAAAATGACAATAACAACGGCACCGCGGAAGAGGCGACTGTTACGAGCATGCATGAGCATGATTGACCGCCCAAGGTTGCTACTCCGTTATTGCCAGATCAGCTGTTATTACACAAAGAATCAAAAGATGGTGCATGGGACCAGCATACATCCTCAATGTGTAAAAGTGGTGATCTCAAACTAAGACAATACCGGCGCTTGCCTCGCCCAGATGGCATGTCGAAGTAGAGAATGGGTAGGAATATGTTGAAGCGATATCTCGCTTTGTTGGAAACCAAGAACACCTCTGCACTTCCACGAGAAATCACTGTGATGTTGGATAAGATGGTTGGGCAGCGGGATCCGTTTTAGTAAACGGTGTGCTGAATTCAACTGACGTCGGCAGCAAATAAGATATTTAACTATGTTCCCGATTTATTCTCTGTACAGAGATGCACATTAAAGCTATTCAAATTTTGGCACCGATTTAAACCTGTTGTTGGGCCACTCACAAGTGTAAGTGGTTTATTTCAGCAGAATAAAAAAGTTTGTTGAAACACCGAGTTTGAGGACCGATTTAAACCAACAGTAGGGATGCTGTTGGCGCCACTCCCAAGTGTGAATAGTTTATTTCAGCAAACATACAAAAATTTGTTAAACACCGGAGTATAAGGACCGATTTAAGCCACCAATATGGATGTTGTTGAGGCCACTCACAAGTGTGGGTGGTTTATTTCAATGGAATACATAAATACGTTAAAAACACCGAGTTTAAGGACCGATTTAAACCAACAGTAGGGCCATGGAAGAGACAACTGTTACGAATGGTAAACGCATTTTAATAGGAAAGTCGCTGAACCTGCCATCAAGACAGTTATTTCACTGGCTACCGATAATGTGCAGGGTAGCGATGCAAAGACGTTTGGACTAGGGCATCTTCGCTGACGCCTAGAAAACCCAGACTCTACTATTGCTACCGAAGACGTTTGACGTTTGAATCTTACTTCCCTCCTTGTTTACAAAATCAGATACGCCTGTTGGAAAAAGTACTCGAGAATGTTGTATAAGATAATATATACCTATAGTAAATAATATGAATTGAAAATTACATGTGTACTGACTGCTGTTTTGTTGCAATTGTAGACAAACTTGCGCATCTATTATGATCGAGAAAATGTAGACAATGTATTACAAGCATGAGGAAAAAAATGTATTTTAAATTTGAAATTATTTTACCATACCCGATGAACTGGAAGACCTGAAATATATCATGCAAAAGACAATAAATCCCAAATTTCGATAACCTGAAACCAATTATATATGCATATGCATAATATAATACCACATACACAATAACAAAAAGAGGTGAATAATATATTTTATCTCTATTTCCCAATTTTATTAGGATGAAGCTAAAGCAAGGATGATCCCAAAGCGTGCAAATACGAATTTAATGTGAATAGTGAAATTCTCAATGTAACCTCCTGGCACACGATCCACTGTAGTAGGTGGAAAAACTTCTTGATGTGATATTTCCACAATGGAACTGACTCTTAGCTTTGGGTCTTGACCAAGAATCCTTACTGATCCCTTGCGGCATGACAAGATATGATTGCAAAAACTACAATTGCATTTTCTAACACTTTTTCAAGTTTTGGGTGTATGAATGGTATAAAGAGTTCAAAAGAAAACAAATTGTGCTTGAAAACCATCATATTAGTCTAAGATAGATGGCTAGTGATCTCAGCATCTCATATGAAACCGTTCAGCACATTGTTTTTGATAGTTTGGACATGCAAAGAGTAACCACAACGCTTGTTCCGAGAAAGCTTAATTTCTTCCAAGATTGTTATGGACTATTTGACCAAACACAGCGAACCGACTACTTATTCACCAGATATGGTCCCGTGCAGAGGTGCCATTATGCCAGATTTATCTGGCACTGCCACACTTTGTATCGACAAAAAGACAATTAGAGAAACCCTGCATAATACCAGACTTTTTGAAATTATAGCAGATTAAAAATAAATCGTCGTTCAATCCCACTCCACTACAGCGTTAAGTGATTTGCGTGACTGCACTTCTCGTCCAATGAAAACGATTCGTAGCTATTTTGTGCAAATAGGTAATCCGTCAAATATTTGGCATTGGTCAAATAGTGTAATTCCACGCTTGTATAGTACTGAAGTATGCGAGTATACGAGTCAAAAAATGAATCATCTTCTGACAACATATGTAAAGGGCCTATCGACATTTGTAAAATCTCTTTGACCCTTTTTAATTGTAAGCCCAGATCTTTACATTTACGTGTATTGCCTGATTTTTTATTTTGCCAGATTTTTTATTTGTGACATGCCAGATATTTTTCAAAAACTAATGGCAACCCTGGCCCCGTGTGACTTTCCCTTTTCTCCAAACTCAAAATGCCATTCAGGGGAAAGCAATTGAAGTCCACTGAGGATATAAAAGAGAATGCTGAAACTTATTCCTCCGCCGGCCTATAAAAAGTGCATGGTTGACTGGGTCAAGTCTTGGCACATGTGCGTTGCTTTAAATGGGTGTTATTTAGAATGAGATAAAATAAATTTGCGAGAAAATTAAGAAAATATTTTTTGGGTAGTGCGAGGGCCAGAGGTGGTAAATGTTCATTTTTTTTGCAAACCCTTCAGCCGCTGCAAAATTCGAGGCCCGCACACCACCAACCACCAGTTTGTGTGTACAGTTCGAGCAAACGTGGGGAAAGAAAATAGAAAAAGACAAATTCAAACAGTTTAGAAATGGTTTGTGACTGTTATTGATAGCTTGATTAAAACCGCACTTTTTTGGGTATTTTCGATTATCAGTATGTTAGTATCCATTCTTATCAATTAATATGCAGTAATAAACCAATTCTGAGTAACATAAATTAATGTCGCGAAATTTTTAAACCATTGCACAGTGGGAAAAAGAAAGTGCCCGAAACGCGAAAGAATTCTATATCTCAGCTCGGAGTGGAACGATTTCTGTAAATGTTACCTTAACTTGAAGGAAAATTTCTAAGCATCATTATTTGATCTTGAGTTACACCGAGCAAAGAAATTTCTGAACAAAAAGGAAATATTAGGGGAATCAGGGTAAAATGAGCTCATTTACTCTCAAGAAGCAGTTCTGGTGCGGCCAATTGAGACCACGTCCATTCGATTTCTTAGAAATTTTCCTTCAAGTTAAGGCAACATTTACAGAAATCGTTCCACTCCGAGCTGAGATATAGAATTCTTTCGCGTTTCGGGCTCTTTTTCCCACTGCATTGACTGGACGGCAACAAAACTGTTACGTCGCCTGGCGGAAACGGTAAAGAAATGTCATATGAGATTTCTCCCACGACTTTTCACTTTTGCGGATGTTTAATTTGGTCGCAATTATCAAAATACAGTACATTTACCACCACTAGCGAGGGCTTCGACAAAGAGTGATTGTTATTTTTTTTTTGCTGTTCATGAAGATGCTTGAAAGTGCAATGGTTTTCGGTTCCACAGTTATCTTCTTCAATCTAAGCCACTCACCCCTATGATTGAAAATGATAAAATTATAACTTTCAGTTGGGTTTTCCGGCAACTTGAATAGTTGCATTTTCTCCTTTAACTCACAGAAATCTAAAAATTACAGAGCATATTGATAATGCTCTCAAACAAACTGAATAACGCGCAGCAAACATTCCTTTAAACACCCATTCCTCCACAAATACAAAATATTCAACGTTCTATAACCAAAATAACCGTATTTTATCGACCTCTTCATGCGTCACATTTTTATGCTCTTGTAATTTCACTTTATCGTTACAAATCTTTCCTATGCGTTTCGAAGATGGTTGTTTAATGTTTATTTAGATACACTCAAATCGCCGAAGGCAAATTAGAGTTCGTAGAACATAACAGATAAAAACCTAAAAACTCCGTGAAACCCCCATCCTAAATCAACGATTTAAACAAACAAAACAAACAAACATAATGCCAAGAAGTATACTCACGTGTCGTATCGTACTGCACGCCCTTGAACTCCGAAAAGCAGGGTAAAACGGCCGTCGTTGCCGGTGGTGTCCTCGGCCAGCAGGAGATGGAATCAAACAGCGGGGGGCATGCAAGTTCCAAGAATAGCGTATCATTCTGCTGAAGACACTGCTCCCGCAGAGAATCATTAGCTCCCAGCGGAAATCCATCACCACTTCCGGAACCGGCACCAACCATCACGGCCAGTAGTGACTCTATCGAGGAGGACTCGTTCATCCTGTAGTACTATCCACCTCCCTATATTATGGACTTATGCTAAAACGGCAGCAATCTTATCAGCTAGCACTTTTTTCACACTTCACTCCCTTCCGGCATTTGGGGTTGTTTTGCTTCTTCAATCTCAGTCATCAGTACGATTCACTAGAATGTTTTTCCGATGGAAATTGTTGCTTGATTTATTCATCTTCCTTCCGCTGACTGACTATGGGGCAGAAAAAATGAAATAACAAAACTCACTCTGATCAACAACAACTCGTTTTTTTTTCTTCTCTCAAACGCACACGTAAAAACTGCCGCCTGCTATGGTTCGCATAACGTTTGCTACCAACGAACGGTAGCTGCGCGGATCCAACTGACCAATCGCGTTTCTGTTCCGATCGAAACTGAATCGAACCGTGCCGCGTTAAAGCTGGGAAAACGAAAAACCCGCTTCTTTCGCAACCACCCCCTCATTCTTCTACACGCGCTTTTTGCTACGATGATGACGGCAGCGATCTCCAGCCGATTTTCCGCGTACACCTTGGCGATTCGATACAAGATGAAACAGCTGCATAGACACACCAACTGGGCGGCATTTCCGTTGAAAATCCACCGCTTTGTCACCGGAGGATTGATTAATTGACCAAAGAGGTTCCTGCGAGCATCGGTTAGCTACTACTGATGCTGGCTACGAATGGTTAATGATACATGTCTCATTTGGCGGTGCCTGGCGAGGTGACCGAAGCAAAACGGGACAGAGGAGAACTCGAAAAATTGTTTGTGGATAGCAAAGGCACGTTGCGCTAAGCATTTTGCGTCGATTTAGTGATCGATTTTGGCTTAGACCTATTTCTGATAAACAGGAACAAATGAATACCGGGAATGGTAGTGATTATATTAATAGAAGGAGTCTTAAAAAGATGCTTCCTAATAGTCGTTCAAAGACGATCACCGGCAGTCAAATGTTGATGAAGCTTGAACCGGTTCCTGAGTCTATGGATTCGACCAAATATCTCGTTAATTAAGACGGACAACGCTGATTCCTCTGTTGGGTCTGCCTATGCAAAGTGGAGCTTTTTATCATTCAGCGTATCGCTGCTATAACCGGGTCAATAATTAACATGATAATGGGACTAGGCACGCGTAAACGATCAAAACAAACGAACCAGTTTCGATAAGCCGGGAGGCCTTAATTGATACGCCCCCTGGACGGTTTTTCTACAGTCAAACCAAGCAACTGCGCAAAGAGCTAGACGTCAACATTAATCATAACAAGCATGGTGTTTTACAAATTGAAGCTAGGAAACAGTCCAAATTTGACACCAAATTATCTTATGGTATTAGAATCAACTAACTGATTTTAAGCGGCATTTCGATATTGCTTTATTCCTAACATTTGGCTTAGTGACATTGAGAACGAAGACGCAGTGATCTCAATGTTGAATAAATTAAAAAAGCGGTTTAACGATAGATAGGGTGCGGGACGGGTTTTAAGCAGTTTATTCAGCAGCTGAGACATTTGATGAAGCTTTATGTAATCTATAATTAGAACTGCCACTATTGAGACGTTAATCCCTCTGCTTACTTCTGATCAATCGAAACATATCTTCAGAAACGAGTATTAGACACAGAAACTTTCGTAGCAATGGAATTAAGTTCCCAACTGCAGGGACTTATTAAAAGCATGAAGATAGCTTCTCGATAGTGAAAATGTTTTCTTGAGCTCCGCAATCTGTACATAAACTAACAATAGTGTAAAGTGAAAAGCGAAATGAATTAGGCCAGTTCACGATTTGCTGCAATTTCCTCAACCCGCTCCTTCGTTTCACCAATCCGCTCTCGAATACAATCAACCAAAACATGTCGATTGCTAAGATCACAAACTCGTCTACTCGCAGGTTATAAGACAGACGTACACGACCAAACTTTTAGTCTGTCATTGATCTTCAGTGCAATCAACCTGCATGTGCATTGTTTATTTCATTTACTCTAACGGAAATGTTAGACAAAGCGACTGTGACGACAAACGAGGTGCTTCGTTTAAAAACAAATGTAAGCGACAGCAGGCTTCACGTTACAAAATCGCGGCGCTCTTTCAACAAAGAAGAGAGGAAACATGGGCTCTCTCAAAAAGAACAGTGATGCCATAGCTGCCGCTCAACAGCGAAGCATTATTTATCGTTGGGTACTATTGGACAGCTCCGAAACCTATTCTTTTATTGCATGTGATAGTAAAGACGATGGACAATATAATCATAATCATAGATCACCTCTAATGACTGGAAGAAACATGATATAAATAGTGATCTAAATATGTAATAAATTTAACTCAATGTTCAACATCACATTCTGGCAACAAGCCTAGCTGTGAGAGAGAGCTGATGAAGACATGCTCTTTCGGTATACGCGATTAAACGCAAAATAAACAAAGGCAAAATTTGAGCGAACTTCATCAGCTGGTAAGAAACTGATAATTTTCGAGATGATGTACTTTAAATCTTCAAAATGACAGTAATAAATTGGTAAACAATCGAATCATAATAGATCGTATGTTCATATCATTAAGTGAGATAACTTGAAAAATGTAAGAGTTTTGGGCCTATTTCCAGACAACTGTTTAAAACAGTCACCCCTGGTTAAGCCGGTCTCAACCCTATAACAAAAATGGGGTGACTAGTTTTACCCCTGTTCCAAGCGGTGTTTCCATATGTGCTGGTCAGAACTCTTTTGCAGAGAATCCCAACAAATGTATCCGTTATATGTTCAACCTAATCAATAGTAGTGTAGGAAATAAAATAAAATAATCACACAAGTTGATTTTCAGTTACAAATTGGTAATGAGTAAATATAAGTTCACCTTAAAGAATTTTTTTATGTTTTGTAATGTTATAGGACCTAACGCCACTTCGCCGTACTCCACTTAACCGGCGTCAGTACTAGCATTTTCAGTGATGATAGATTTAGCTCAACGTGTGACAAACTTCCTGATATTCCATCGATGCTGAGCTTAGCTCAGACAGATCTTTTAAGACATTTTCATCAAATGAAAACAAATGCAGTTCATGATACAGGAATTTACAGTGCGTAGAGAACATGATGATTTCTCTGGAAACAAGCATAATTAATTGGCAATTTTCGCTACATCATCTTCATGTTTTAAAAACAAATATCAGCGCATAAACCATTTCGGCTACAAAATATATCTGAACAGATGCGAGAAATTGTAAAGAACATCTACCACATGTGTCTCCAATTGCAATTTTCTTTGAAAGTAACACAAAAGTTCAGAAATCAAATACTAGTGGACCGGGTCAACTTCTTTAAATTAAAGAATCACAAATAAGTGAAAATGTTTCAAAGTCAATCAAATCTGTTAACTAGTTTTTCGCATAGAATAAGAGGCTTTTAACAAGAAATTAGAATGTGTCACTTTGATCACTGGTTTGGGCTTGAGTTTGAGCTTAAGCTTACCCTTATAGCACACTTGTTGCCATTCGGTTGAGATATTATAAATATGACTTGCTAAGTCATAATCAAATCACTACAACCAATAAAGTTCGAAGTGTGCTACATGGGTAGATGACCGTATGTTTCGTAGTTGCTCCTCCGTGATTGACCGGAATCAGCCAAATTGCATATAGGGTACCCAAGGAACATTGCTGGTTTTATCATGGTTTTATAGTATTCATACTCTTCAGAACCCTTATAAAACCAAAATTGTTACTTGGGTAGGGAACGACTTAATCAAGGGTCATTGTTTTCATCAGTTGTTAGGAAGCGAGACAAACCAGCCACCAGCTGAAAGTCTCTCAAATAAAGACAAACAACAAACAACAAACAGTTGTTAGGAAAAAGGTCCAAAATTTCTAGATTTCCCAAATCAGTTCTCATTTAATGATATGAACATAAGCTCTATCTATGCAGCTGAACAATGCATTAGGACTTTATATTACCGTTCTGTGAGTTGAAAATACTTGATCATGTTTTTACATAGCCGTAGGAACGCAAACAGAAAGTCGACAGAGAGGGTCTCCCAATTTAAGGTAGGACCTAATGCATTGTTCAGCTTGCTATCGGGCTAATGTTTCGATGCATAAATCATAAGTGATTTCCAATTAATAACTGTTATTTTGAAGATTAAAAAAACATCATCCAGAAAATTAACAGTTTCTTACCTGCTGAAGAAGTTCGCTTTAATTTTGCCTCTTTGTATTTTCATTTGATCGCGTGTATCGGAGAGAATGTCTTCATCGCTTTTTCTCACTTCTAGGCTTGTTGCCAGAGTGTGATGTTTTACATTGAGTTAAAGTTCATTTAATATTTAGATCTGAAATATGTACTGGTTTAATGTTTTTTTTTAACTTTTTTGAAATTGATCCATGCTTATGATTATATTATCCATTATCTGGTACCAAATATGGCACCACAGTTGCATTGGAGTGCGCTCATTTTTGCTTTCTTTAATTGGTGTTGTAACGAGAAGCCTGCTGTCTCTTACATTTCCCCGTTTTTAAACGAATCATTATGTTTGTCGTCACAGTCGCTTACCGCGAGAGTAAATGAAACAAGAAATACACATTGCCAATCTAAAGATCAATGACAGACTAAAAGTTTAGTCGTTAACGCTTGTGTCATAATGTGCTAGTAGTCGAGTTTGTGATCATAGCAATCGACATTTTTAGGTTGATTATTTTCGTGAGCAGATAAGTAAAATGAAGGAGCGGGTTGAGGAAATTGACGTTAGCAGAAAATCGTGAACTGGCCTATTTCATGTTGCCTTTTCGCTCATGCACGAACTCGCAATCATACAATATTGTTAGTTTACGTGCGGATTCAGGAGCTAAAGAAAACATTTCTTGATCGGAAAGCAATCTGCATGCTTTCAATAAGTCCCTGCAATTGGAAACTTTATTCCATTGCTATGAAATGTTTTGAGTCTAATGCTCGTTTTTGATGGTAAGTTCCGAAAGATAAGAAAGAAGCAGAGGGATTAACGTCCAAATATTCGCAATTATATTTATAGTTCACATACAGCTTTATCAAATGTCTCTGGACACGCATGAACTGCTTAAAATCCATCCTGTACCGTATGTCAAAACAAATGGAACCTAATACACTATTCTCTATGTAAACGTTTTGAAGGTTCCTTAATGTATTTATGTGGTCAACAACGGCACCGGTGACATCGGTTCATCGCGGAAGGAAAACCATCTTTTTGTTGCTACTAGAGACCGAATACACCTCTGCATCCCCACGATTTCCATAGGATGTTTTATTAGGGTGGAGGGTACATGTCCCGAGTAAAAAAAAATGTTATTCCAGCCGTATAGCCCTCCCTCCAGTTTGTTGATAAAACTACTTTCAAGACTTTTTGTGACCTGGTCACACAGGGCCAGGTGAGCGATCGAGGAGTGCCTTCGTGGAGATTATCGCGTGAAGAAACGTATCAGTAACTGGTCTCGTTTCATGGTGGCATGCAATGTCTTCAACGAATTATTCCTCATCGTAGCTCCATCCACGAGGTGTGCAAACGTCAATGCTAATGCTGATGATAATAGCCAAAAATCAAAGCGGAAATTATGCAAGTTTACAACAACAAAAACAAAACTATACGCGTATTTCGTCTACATCTTGCAAACTTTTCAGTGTCTTGTACTAATAACTCGACAGTCGATTTATCAGTACACGACACTGAAGAAGCCTGCACATTGTAGACGAAGTACGCGTATCTGTCAAGATAAGCAATAGTAGTTGAAATTAAATGGAAAATGTGTTTTTTTTCTTCTTATTTCTAGTTACAAATTTTCTTATTTATTAATAACAATCGTTCTACTTTTACGCTTGTAACAATATATTTAAAAAAAAAAAGTTAACGTTTCTGGGTAGATCAGTGGTTACCCGTTCTGCTTACTGAGCAGATGGTCGGGAGTGCGATCCCAGGCCCGTCTTTATCTTGCCATTTGTCACTGTCCTCTTTCGATCACCACTACACTGAGCGAACAAATCGAGAGAAATTTATTCGAATATTATATGGAAATTTGCCACAAGATGTTATTGCAAATTTCATACGATTCTTTTATGGAAAGAAGTTCATAAGACGATTGTATGAAAATTTTCCTCACAGAAAAAAAAAATTGCAATTCATGGATTCGAACCATGAACCTCGGGATCCAGAGACGAGCCACAATCATACGAGACTATATACGTTTGATAAATGATGTCAATTATAAGTGTATAAAAGGCATGTTTCCAGGACCAATGCAACAATAATCATTTCATACGATTTCATATTGAATGAGTCTTGGACCCTTGCTTTATGGTTAATAGTTCCGATCGTATGAAAATCGTACGGATAATTTCCTGAGCGTAGATTTCAAATAAAAAGCAGTCTACTGCGCTCTCATTGGTCGCATCACTTACCACAGTGAATCCATGATCTAAAAATAACCTGCCCTACTAACACAAAAACTATCTTTCCCTTAGCAATTGTGGAGACGCAGAGATAAACACAGTCTCTAACAAACGATTGTCAAACCAATCGTCCTTCCTCATTCCCCGAAGACCATGAAGACGTGGCCGGCACCGTTACTGATCTAAAAATAGAATGAACTAGTTAACATGTACATTGAAGATGTGGAAGGTACTCGCAAGCTCCATATTTGTGGTTCTCTGTGCTATTATTCTTGTTCTGTTTAGTACCGGAGTAGCGACTACAATATGCAGTCTTTAAACAAAATGTTAATCTTGAAAAGTATTTTTTCAACGAGTTTTTTTTTCAAAAAAGGTTTTTTAAAAAAGTATTTTTTTAAATTGTTTTTCGAAAATTGCAAGAACTTAATGGATTAGTTATCAAAAATCACTGGTATAAAATAACAAAAAAAAATTATGAGTGGAAACCTAGCGCATGGATTGTGATGTTTTCGCGGTCTCATTGGGCTGAACTTTCTATATCTAACCAATAAAAAAAACTCGTCGCTGGTCAGATTGGAACGATTCCAAGGTTATAGACTTAAAGATTATTAGAAGAGTTATCAGATTGCTTATCAATATATTATTGCTATCCATTTTGTCCCTACATATCTATATTTTGGCCCTACATAAAAATAGAATTCAAGCAATTAATAGAGAACGGTATATAACCCTAACCAACATTAATTTCAGTAAAATATACCAAAACAAGGTAAGCAAAAACATAGCCGACAAAGCGAAACTCAAACAGGAAATAAAAAAACTACATTTTTAGATAATTTTACAGTATTCGGTAATTTTTTACCGAACTTTCAACAGCTGAACGTTCGGTAATCTGATTTAACAGATTCCGTTAAAATTTGACAAGTTCCTTTAATTGTTTTATCGGAATACTGTGAAATTTCACAGAAATCCGGTAAATTGGATTACAGAACGGTCAGCTGTTGAAATTTCGGTAAAAAAATAACGAATACTGTGAAATTTTCTTAGTGTGTACATCAAATAAGAACAAACTCTGATAGCGAACTATCCGACCAAAACTTAGGCACCTAGAATGTTATAAAAATAAATTAAATCTCACATAAAGTTGATTTTATAATTTATGTCACAGTGTGGGGTCAATTTATTAGTATTATAATCGCTAGCTTCAAGCTTAGATTATTTCAAAATCAAGGTAAGAAAATCATATTAACTGCTCTGGTATATATTGGGATAAATGGAGGGACCATCAGAGCACCCGATTGAAGTGATTTGGATAGGAAGATTGGGACTGACAACTTCCTGTTGCTTACATTTCGTTAATAGATGGCGGGCTCTCGTCTCCATCTAGTGGAACTTTTTACTTGACAAGGGTTCAGTTTTGGTCTGGTTTCTGTGAACTAGTTTCTCGAAAGAGATTTTATTTAGACCCCTGTAGCTTTGAAACATTTTCCACAGTATAACCATGATCAAATCGTTTAATTAAAACAGTCCAGTGCCTAAGGCAGTTGCCTTGCTACAATAGATAGAAGTTCTCATCATCATTATCATCATCATCATCATCATCATCATCATCATCATCATCATCATCATCATCATCATCATCAGTGTGGGGTAAATTTATTACATTTTTCGTTTCAGAGGATTCAGAGAATTCAGAGAAAATACTAGAGTTATCCAGGAAAAAAGAAAGGAAAACCCCGTATAGTCCAGGACCTATGGTTTGACATAAATCTTTCCAGCTCCATCACTCGAAACGATCTACATTAGAATGGCTGGGTGCATTCAGTTTTTCTCTTTAACTCATTTCAAAGAGCGAACAATGGCGCTTAAACCTAGGTTCATCAGGAATGACACAGGGTGCACACTTAGAAAATAAAACCGAACTCGGTTGAATTTCAACCCAGTTTTTATCTGCTGAACGCTCGGTAGTCTGTTCGGTTCAAATTGGAGCAACCGAGTTCTCGTTAAATTTTTACTTTCTAGCAATCTGTCAAATTTACCGGAAAACTCGGTTGACAAAAATAAATCCAATCAGCAATAACCGAACATCTGTCAACGCTGTCAAACAAACCGACTATTTTGTCGCAGTTACGGAATTTGGTTCTTTATGGCATAGCTGGAATTTTGGTTGAAGGAGCTTCGAATTTCATAGTAAAAAAACAGTTTTATCAGTTACATTGTTTTTTATGCAAACAATCCTTATATATTACTAAACCTCCTGTTGTGGTCTCTAAGTAATTTTTGTCCATTTTCACCTGACAAAAAAACACAGTACGGGGAATTTTCGCAAACAGACCTTCTTCTGCGAGTTAAAATGGCTGACGATTTTTCAGGCCTGATTGAGCCCGATAAAATAACCGAGTATTTCGGTAGACATAGCCGTTGCGGAATTGACTCGAAGAGAAGTTTTTGACGTTTAAAAATATTCAGCGAATGCGAATGTACCGAACTCTTGAATATGCCTGCTTTACCGTACTGTTCGGTTGATCTTTCATTTGTGTCTGTCAAATATAGCATATAGTAACCGAAACTCGGGTTTGACTCTAAAAAAACACGAAAACAGTATTGTTGACGATACGCCTTACCAGTCAATCGAAGGACTTGCTTCGCTAATATATTAGCCCCGAAACGTTACCGCGATTTAGAGCACTCCACCAAACAAGCCACCAAAAATATACTAAGTCCCGTTTGAGGACTTTGCCTTTTCACTCGAAACGAACCACCGCGCGCAAAGTTAGAGTTGAGATATTGTTAACAACTTAGAAGGATTTTCGTCATCGAATAACCAGAAGGAATGAACGACCGTAGTACTTGCCACTTCAACGTTTAGTTTTGTACTGGTTTATTTACATTTTCGCTTTACATATATCTATTCCTATCCACAGCGGAGATGATTGACCATCGGCTATCGGTCGTGCGAAACACTCTCTTGCTCTCTTGCGTGAGACGAGTCCAATAAAGGGTATTGTTGGGTTGGATAGGAACGCGAATTCAATTGAACTTAAACTACTTTATACAGAGATCCAACAAGTATACATAAACGAATTATTCGGTTTCTTATTGGTAACCGATGTGGTTCGGTAGAAAATTGAACCGAGTTCGGTGTTATTTTTTAAGTGTGTGGAAATACCTTTGTCTTACATAAAGAAGTTTGGACAAGTAGAGTGGCAATAACCTTCTTAGCCACGTCATTTCAAACGATTCACCTAAACTTATAAAATCGAGACGGTTTGTCCTCGTTTCCTCATTCTTATGATCCGAAAATATGATTGCCGCTTATTTTTTAATTTTCTTTTACAACCAACGCGGCACAGCAGGCGAGAATGCTATTTTAATCATGCTAAAAACATACTGGTGAAAGTATTTTCTAGAATGCTTTTAATCACTGGCTGTGTAAGGGTTAGAATAGAGGCTAGCATTATTAGTAAGGTAAGTGGCCGATTTAAAGCGAGTATGAGTCCGATAACTTAGTCTTAAGGATTTTTTATTCTGAGCAGCAATAAACGTGCTTCCAATGTCACTGGATGAAGTAAAAGTACGGCGGAAAGTCTTTTGTTATGTACACCGAAAGCTTATTCCCTCTATCAAAGTCCCAGAGGACTGTAAACTATTGATTCTACACTAAAAATAAATCTATTTTTCTCATTTTTTATTGGACACCCGTTATGAACCATGCAAATGGGTCATTTCATAGGAAGTGCTCACACCACTTGTAATCAAACTTCGTGAATTCAAGCGAATTTGTTTGAGTAATTGTTCATCAAGCAGTTATTCGTAAAAATCCCAGTTTTTTGTTAATTGGACTAATTCTTGATCCATAAAACCATCCTGTTTTAAAGGTTTTTGAAAAAAATATATCATTTTTCTGAATCCTAAAGGGTTTGAGCTGTTTAGTGGAATACCTGTAACTAGAAATTAGAAGAAAAATTATATAGTATCTTCGACAATACGCGTATCTTCTAGTGCAGATTCTTCGTGTCTCTACTAATAACTCGACTGAAAGAAAACCTTCGCCACCTGCCGTATATATACTATTTTCTAAATACAAAACGTTTACCTATCATTATGTTGTCTATACCTATCTTATTATTAGTTTGTTTATACCTATGCTGAGCCAAAAACAAGTGTACTTCATATCTAACTCGCTTCTTTCTCATCTATACCTAACATACTTATTAGTGTAGCAGCGGGTGCTTCGCTTCGTCGGGTTTGATGTCGTTTGGGTAGTAAGTTGAAGAGGCATGTGTAACCGTTGCCGTGGTCTTTGTTTAGTAGATTTGTGTTCTGTTGTTTGTTTATTTCTAAGCTTTCTGCAGACGTCTAATTTCAGGGTTTAGATGTAGTCCGTAATATTGTGATGTCATTCGTCGTTATGTCGTGATTTTCCGTGAAGATGTGTTCTGCGACTGTTGATTTGAAGTTATGTGAAATTCCTTTCTCGTTCTGTTTGACAGCCTTAGTCACCTCCGCTAGATGCTCCTTGAACCTTGTTGCCAAGGTTCTCTTTGTTTGACCTACATATATTTTAATGCAGTGTTTACACTTGATTCTGTATACCCCTGCTCTGCCTAAGGTGTCTACTGAATCTTTGGTGGAGCCTAACATCGATGCTAATTGGTTGTGCCTACTAGAAAAAACTAAGTCTAAACCAAATTCCCTAAGTCGTGGTTTTAGCTTTTGTGTAATGTCTTTATCGAAGGGGACGGATACACGTTTCAGGGGTTCAGGTGAGGCTGAGAGGGTTGTTTGTGATTTCCTATGAAGATGTCTTTCCTTTTTGATGATGATCGCTTGAATTGTCCTCTTTTCGTACCAATTGAGTCTGGCAGTTTCGAAGATATATGCTAATTCTTTGGCTGGGGAAAAGGGCTGTGACGTCGAAAGATACCATTACTTCATTGTCATTTATATGACCTGACGATTAGATTTTTAGATTTTTCTATTGTGTATATCTCCGTGTCTATTGAGCATGACCATGAGCATGATTGAAGTTGCTACTCCGTTATTTCCAAATCAGTTGTTATTGCACAGAAAACCAACAGGAGATGCTTATGACTAAAATAAATTTGAAAATTTGAGCAAATCTTATTCGTATCGTACTGTTTACATCTATCAGGTTTCATAGTTATTCATAAAGTAGTTCCAGCCAGCTTACTTATCAAGAAATTGTCAGTGAAAAAATAACAATCAAATTCTAGAGACGTCTCACCGATGGATTGCTAAAAAGCTTGGAATTGCAAATACAACTAAGTCTCGTGAGATAAGAACCTTCAAGAAGCGTCTAAGGAGGAAGGGAGAGGTCGTAAAAGTTGTCCAATAGACAGTAGAATGGCCAAGAAGGTGGTGCAACAGTTCAAGATTCGTCCAAACAAGTCGATTCGAGATGTCATTCCGGAATGAAAAGCAAAACATCACTGCGAAAACCCGTGACCGAAAACTTTTCACGAAGCTGCTCGCCAAATCGTGTTGTATCGTGATGAAGGACAAAACTTACGTCAAGACCAACTTACCAAGTCTAAGTTCGATGTTTCGGAGGATTTCAAAAGAAGAAATGATCGAAATTTGCAAAGAAATTCCAGATCTTACAGGCGATTGATGAATGTGGTGAAAGAACCGCTCCCTCCATCACTTCCGGAACAATTAATGGTTTGATTTACACGGAAGAGTGCCTTAAAAAGCGTCTTTGCCAATTCATAAGAAAGTCAAAAGTAGCATTCTGCCACTACGCTCGAAACGTGTTGGAGTGGTACTGAACCAACGGAGTCAATTTTGTGCCAAAATATATGAACCCACCAAATTCACCGGAACTTCGCCCTGTTGAAATTTTTTGGACAATTATGAAAATGGAATTTTGAAGACTCCAAAAACTATTAAAACAGACCGGGAGTTGAAGAAAATGTGGGTGAAAACAACAAAAACACTGAGAAAATCGGCTGTGCAAAATTTGTTGGGTGATGCGAAAAGGCATTCAGGATGGGAGATGAAAATGAATATAACAAATGTTATTTTTATCAGAACTCATTAATAGTTATTCATTTCCTTAAAATTTCAAGAAAATCTTATTAAACCGATTAATTTTGGTGAGTTAATATGTATTTGCCACTTTTATCGAATATACCCTTGAAAATTATCTATTGATCTATAATTTGAAAAGAAGAATTTTTCGACTGCTCAGTAGAAATTCCAAAAGCAAGTACAAGCTCCTTGTTTATTGCATTCTTTCAGATTAGTTTGTTTTTAACATTTTGCATCTTACAACATGGCATACTGAGACGTTTAACAATCTAAAGCTTTAAACCATTGCTTTTGAGGTATAACTTTAAAAGCATTTGTATGAACATCTCCATGAACGTTTTATGCTATTCCCACAGCAGACCCCGCGCCAAGGTGCCCGGGTCAATTCACTTTCGCTACCACCGGCCGACGGCGACCCAAACCGAGATGTTTCCTTTGAAGCGTTCCACAGTTCTTTTTTCTTCATTTGTTCGACAGACAACATTTTTTTTGCTATTCCCTTAAGTTTTCCCATTCCGACCTGCCAGTCCATAACGACCAGAAGTAATATGAGTTAAATGATTGTTTGCGCTTCTTCCATTGTTCTTCCACGGTTACTTCCAGCTGGTTTGGCGACCCCATCTCACGCCCACAACTGAAGTCGAGCAACATTGATACAAATGTATCCACCACCAGTCAGTATAAGGCCGGAAAACAACGCAAACAAACCGCACCGTCGCCATCGTAGTAAGCGCGCTGTTTGGATAAGTCGCTAAGATGCGTCGCTAGGCTGATAAAAAAAAACTACCGAAAGAAGCACCATGCGTCTCCGCGGATTCCCTTTGGCATGCAGCTGAGAGCTGCTCTGCCTTTGAACTTGATGCCTTCACTTCAGCTGAAAGCCGACACACGATCGGTCTCTCGGTCTGCCGGTCGTTTGTTGGAGCGATGATGTTGGTCTTGTACCGTTGTTGGTTGTTGACTACATCATTATTATTATGATGTAGATGATGATTGGTCTGGAAAAAAAAGGAGAAAATTGAAAGAAAGGTTAAAAATAGCAATCGGAAAGCGTATGCGGCGAATGTTAATGCGGTGGTGGTGATGATTCCGAAAAATTAAATAAAGGAGAATTTATCTTCAAGTACGGAAGTCGACCCGGTTTTTTCTGGAGAGAAGAAAAAATCGTTGGCAAATGTTGAATTGTAGACGTAAGAAAGCAAATTGTTTTGGAGATAACGAATTCCTGAAAGCTGAAGTGTTGGAACTTTGCTGATGCACATTGGTTGCGAGCAGGTTTTTGAGTTATTTCCAGATTATTTGAAATTAGATTTAGCTTAACTATAATTACTTTCCGGTAATATTCGTAAGAATCATGACCAATTTGCATAACCACATTGAAACATAGAAATTTCAGCAGTTTCGCATGCCAAATCACATTTTTCATTAATGGTGAAATTTTCAAATTTTCCTAACAAAATATTCACGATTTGTTAGATTTCTGCCATCAAAAATGTGAAGTGGTCTATCACTTTACTTCTAGAAGAAAAATATCAAGAGTGCTTATGAACGTGCTTAGCAACAAAATGTGGAGGAAAATTTGTGAAATACATTGTCAATTTACGGTCGGTTGGCATTTTAAACAACTGTCTGATTCAATTATTCAATTAGGCACATGTATTGAGAAAATCCCAGCGTGCGTCGTTGCTTCCCTGTTTCTCTACTGTCAAATAAGTTTATACACCAAAACAGGACTAAATAGCATGATCAAATGACTATTTGAAATGAGGAATACATTGAATAGACATGAATGCTCGTTTCACTAATAACAACTAAAGGCTAGAGCATTTATAAATGGGACACTTTCAAATGCGTGTATTTTCCAAGCTTTTTTTTAGTCGTTAAACTTTCTAAGAATGAATCAGTGGTAATATTAATTAATTTCATAAAATTAACTGAAACAAATCATTCATCGTACTTGGAAGAAATTCTCGCACTTGTCTGTTGATGCCACTCATTAGCCGGCGCACGCCTGCTTCAGTCAGGTTTTTGGCTAGCTGATTCCACCAATCATTCATATCGCCAATATCACTGGTGCCTGCTCCCTTCATCTCCAGTTTCCGCTTAGTTATTGCCCAACACATCTCTATTGGACGAAACTAAGGACAACTTGGTGGATTCGCTTTTTTTAGAATGAACTAGACCCCTTTATCGTTGTACTATTGTATTGCACTGCCTTGCTGTAATGGCAGCTGGCTGCCATAGATACCTTGCCAAATCATGATTTTTTTTCTCGAACTTGAATCTGCCAAGAGCAGGAGCCTTATAGACAAATTCCTGAAACCTGAGTGTTGGAGTGATGGAGTTATTTTCGGATTATTTGAAGTTGAATTGCGATTAACAATAATTACTTTACAAATCATGACCACCTTGAGCCCCGGGGTTTGTTTTGAATCTGCTTTTCATCATCGATCAAGAGACATCCAGCGAGTTTCGTCAGAACTTTGTTGTACAACTTACGGGCCCTGGTTTGGGCCACTGTTTGTTGATTGACGCTCGGTTGGGTTGTTTACTTGCTCGATAACATTTATAACCTTCTCGGAGACGGTTTGGTCGCACAATACAACCGTCGTTTCATTTTTTATAGCCAGATCATAATCCGAGATGTTGGGATTAGCCTAGATTTTTCGAATGACCTTCACCGACGCTTGATTTGCACTTTGCGGGCAGTTGTTAAAGTTAGAGATAGAGGTTGCTAAATGTGCACAATTATTTTTTTTTTTCTATTCTTGCATGATGAATATCTGAATATGAACAGCACATTAAATTTCAAAGAGACGTGAAAGTGCAGTCTGTACTTCCGTGCTTACTCTTTATCACTGAAAGATAAGTGCATGTGCGGCTATCTGTCTCTCGTGGTGCTACGAAATCTCTCGCACGTTCGTTTTGTGCGCTCTTCTGAAACAGGAGACGCACACTTGAAATTGGGTGAAGCACCTATTTTGCACTACTCCATATTTTTCGACAATCCCTGCTTGGAACAACGTTAGTTTTGAATTGTTAAAAAAAATAGACCGAGCAGAACTGTTTACAAACAAAGAAACGCTGTGAAAATATGCATATCTGACTACTAAGAGCACACTCTAAAATTAAATGGCCCATTTCTAAATTATCTATTCTTCATTAGCACTTAAAACACAGTGGTTGCGGGTTGCGCTAAAAGTAATCCCTCACCTTTCCGAAGTTCACGAGGTCAGTCGTCTTCGTAGTCTCCCTAGGCTGGTACAATGTTTAAAACAGATGAGCTGAGAAATTAAAAGCAGCGCAAATTTGACAGGCGACACAATATACTTCTAGATACTCTGTTCACTAAATCGGTAATAGATCAACTACTTGATGCATATATTGATTCCTTTAGTAAACTACCTTGACTTGAACTCCAATCAGACTCACAAAGGCTGTATGCATCTATGGCAACTGTATGTTTTTTGGCATGTTTGTTTGTTTATTTGATTAGATTTATTACAAAAATGAGAAGCATGACAAAAGATAATAAGCAAAGAATTATTTACATCGTTTCTGAAATGACGTGCTCTATCATCCCTCTGTTTTGAAAGTGATGTGTCTACTGCTGTTCTGAGCCTGTTCTGGGTATTCTGCATTACTAAGGCCAATGGGTCACATGGTTGATCTAGTAGATCATTTGATCTGAACTCCAGGCAGATTTGGCGAACATAGGATAACTGATATGCAGACAAATAGATTTGTTTTTATGCACACAACCTCCGTGAGTCTGTTTGAATATGCTTCTTCCATAAGAACTATATTATAGCTCTGGTTGATTCAATTTCATGACTTGAACTCCACAACGACCTGGAGCACCTAGTACAACAAATACGAATCGAAATGTGTCGAAAACGATGCGCACTGGGACTATAAATCATTGAAGATATCATACAATGTTAGGGACATTACATAAGTCTTGGTTGAACCAATGGCAATGAACTATCTGAATTCCAGCACAATTAGGAGAACCTAGAACATCTTATATGAACGTAAATATATTACAATCTCTTTGTATGGCTTTTTTTGAGTCTGCTTGGGTATGCTGCGTTGCTAAGGACAGTAGCCCAGTCATGGTTGATCTAGTAGATCATTTGACCTGAACTTCAACACACTTTGGAGAGACTTGAACGATTTATAAGAATGGAAATGGATGGCAGATAATAATTTCACTCTTTTTGAACATTGTTGAACATGTTTCGTGCATGTAGGTCTTTTGCTCACGTGTCATAGAGAAATCGTCCATGATTAACATTCCTGAAGTGTTTGGACGACCTAGAACATCCCAAAAAAGATGTATATACCCTATTGTATACTTTACATGTTCCATTTGTATTAAAAACTTACTAAAAACCATAAAACTGTTTATAAAAAAGGTGAAAACCAAAACAATTTCAATATCATGATGAATAATACCCTCAGAGCCACCTAGTTTCAGCCACGAAAAGAAGGGGGGATGAGTTGGAGGGGGTACATATATTCATAATTTAGACCAACCATTCCCTTGATTTAAGAGAAAGTTTCACCTATAAAGGTTAAGGCATCATTGAGATATAGCGTTTTCAAAATAAAAAGTCCGTCCTGCACCTTTAAGGGCTAGTTTGTAAGAATGTTGTTGTAAAAATTGAAAGAGTTTGTTTCTTTAAATCCACAACCACACCTCGGAAGTGGTTCCAGCATTCTCACTGATGGTTTAAATTGGTCCTCAAACGGTATAAAAAACTACAAGAGACAGCCCACTGGGGTTATACGCAAAAGTGACATAGAACTACGCAGCAATGTCTAATGAATGGAACTATTAATTTTTAATGTTGCTAATTAATCCATTTTCTACATACTTAAGTGATGATGATGGTTGTTGGCTTCTACCGTTCATAGCCAGAGCTGGTAAATCTCACGGCCATCATTTGACAATGAAAAAAGGCAATCTCATTGTCACGAGAAGAAATGAACTATCATGAGATTTCTTGTCATTTTCACACCATCATGCAGTCATGAGATTTTTTCTCATGCGATTTTGTTTCACAAATTTCTAAATAGTTTACCTAAAATTAGCCAAGCAATAATATGTAATCGACAGAGTGGACGTTTTATTTTTAAGTTTTGTTATGAAACTTACAACTATATCAATAAATTTGTTTGTAATAGCGATGACCAAAACACTGTCACGTGCTGTCATGACGAAAAATTCGATGAGATTTGAAAGAAAATCTCCATCATCGTTTTCTCTCCCGATGAGATTTTCAAACCTAGTTCGGTAAAAATCATAGGTCATTTTTCATTGAAAATGACATTTGCCAGCCCTGTTCATAGCACTCAACCGCCTTACCGAAAGATGTCTGCCAACTAGATCACACTTATTTCACTCGTGGTTGCGCCTACCGGCTGACTACAAATTCACTACTGGCTTGGTTAACCGACTGCATAACCAATGGCTGCCTAAGGAGTGTATCGAAAATAAGCTATTCACAAACTTTCTTTCACATTATGTTGAAAACTGATATTTTATCCATACAAAAAATTGATCCTTTATTATACGAGGTTAAACTTGAACATAATGAAGACCGGATGAAATTTAAGTTATTCCTTCACGAATTTTCGAACTTTGGATCGAATGCTCTTCATCAAGTTCCGGACAAGTGTTACATCGCATTTTTTGGACGCTTGGGCCCAATTTTTTTGAACTCCTGCATGTTCCCAGCTGCCTTACCAGTCTTCTTGAAGACCTTCTTCACGATTGCCCAGTAACGTTCGATGGGTCGAAGCTGAGGGCAATTTGGTGGATTGATATTTTTCTCAACGAAATCTATACCCTTTTCCGCAAGCCAATTGAGAGTGGTTTTGGCATAGTGAGCCGACGCTAAATCCGGCCAAAATAGTGGAGGTGTACTATGCTTCTTATATAAAGGCAACAATCTCTTCTGGCGACACTCAGATCGATAGATTTCCGCATTTATAGTTCTGGTAGTGTAAAAAATGGTTGACTTCAAACCATAGGAACATATTGCTTGCCATACCAGTACCTTTCAACCGAATTTCTCCACTTGAATCGACCTGTCCGCATCGCTCACATACTCCCCAACGACGGCAGTAAAGTATTGTGGACCTGGAAGGGTTTTTGAGTCCTCCTTTACATAGCTCGCTTCTTCTGTTCTGCACTTTGTTTCGAGATTTTCTGCTTCTTGTAGGTCTTCTGATGGTTTCGCCTCTTGATACGCTGGATCATTCCGACACTCGTTCCTGCTCTTTTGACCAAATCACGTATTGACATTGATTTGTTCTTCATGATTAGAGATACCACTTTCTGCTCCAGTTTCGGGTTGGAAGAACCGGGTTTTCTGCCTCTTCCTGGTTGCTCATCCAAAGAATAGTGTTCCCCAAACTTATTGATGATGGTTTTAACACTCGCATGATGAATTCCAAACCGCTTCGCCAATTTTCGCATAGTAATACCCTTCTCACTTAGCCATGTGTCCAGAACCTTAATTTTCACTTCCTTTTCAATACGCGACATTTTGAAAACGCAGAATTTGAACCGCACAAACAAGTAAACAAAAGAAAGCTGACAGTCAAACGCACAGCATGCAGTGTTCAGAGCATAAAAAACCATCACAAATACATGCGTACAACGCAAATGTATGTGGATAGCTTATATTCGATACACTCCTTAGCAACGATTGCCTAGCCAAACGTGATAGAGGCATCATAGCTAACTGGTCAATGGTTGCTCGCCACCAGCTGTCAATTCAATACTGGCTCATTACCGCTCGGCATTTTACGATTTCATTACTGCTGACCGAATAGAGCAATTTGCCAAAGAGTACTCCTTGTATATCGTGCATTGCTGCAGATGAGACCTCTGTTACCTGTCTGTGTTAGGAAATATACTCAGCATTAAAGAAATTTACTCTGCAAATCGTAGCTATAAAACATCCCCTTATAATTGCATTACTTCTAATAGCTTACGGTTGTATATCGATTGTTTTAAATAATGGAGGCAAAGCGTAGATATATGTCCGATCGATTGATACAAAACTTTTGAAAGTCTTTGGAGAAACGACTGAAATATGAATACTCAACATGTCCCAACAGTATTCCTACTGTTGGTTTAAATAGGTTCAAACCTGCTACTTTTACTGCTAGCACAAATCGGTCTAATTTACATTAAGTTTACTAAACGACACGTCGCTAGTAGCACATATGTGGCCATAAAGTTGAGAAACCATAAATGTTCCTTTTTTAGTCATAATCAAGTTGCTGCAACTAATTATGATCGTGCTACTTGGGGTTAATTCAGCATATCGTTTACCAAAAGGAATCATGCTGCCAAACCAACCCTTTTAGTCAACATCTCAGTAATTTCTTGTGGGAGTACAGAGGTGCTCTCGGCTTCTAATGAAGCGAGTATCACGTCATTTGAAACAACAATTTTCACACATTGAGGATGTTTTTTAGTTTCAAGTATCATCAAAAACTACTAAGCTCTAACTTTAACTTTTATCAGATTACAAATATCAAATATAATATCATAAACAACAGTTAATAATTGAAAGAAGATGAAATCTCCTACAAGAGTTCAGTGGTTTTATGTTAAAAAAGATTAGAAGAAATACTAAATTAAATCTTCCACAAGGCTGACA
>JASCZW010002112.1:0-60000 GCA_034211315.2 Aedes japonicus
ACGATTTTCTCTAGAATTGTTACTCCACGCACGGAGAGAAGAAAACATAACAATTAGAGTAAAGTACAACCAGTTAAATCACTTTTTGATAATTCCAATCTACTCGGTCACTGAATTGTCCCTATGGTTAAAATTTATGACAAGGACCACTTTTTCACGTAGACAACATCTCCAGCAAGCTCAGCTGTCAAAATAATGTCAACATTGTATGTTGTGTCTATCGTTGCTCGTTTTCGTTCTGCACGTCATACAAAGCAGAAAGATCGCATTCTGTGGTGTTTCACATCAAAACAAACAACCAAAACAAATGATTAGACTTCTATTTGACAGCTGACAGCTGAGGCCCAGGACATCCTGCCTACTGTCATTCACTGCTATTGATATAGGCTTGTCAATGGCCTGAATTTAACTGATAGGACACAAAAATTTACTGCACGGTCATCAACTTTAATCAGTTTTGAGTCATTCTTAACTAGTTTTCGTCAAAAGTGGACTAAAGTTGGCAAGGATATATCTAAGACATCGACTTAAAGCAAATGGAAGTTTAAGATATGTCAACTTGTAAATCTCACTTACATTTACTCATATTTGAAAACTCCAATTTTCCACTGATTATGTGGATTGGTTTTTTGGGTGTAGTTGTCAGTCAGGATTCCAGTTCAAATAGAAGAAAATTTGCAAACCATTCGTGGAAGTAACAATGGGTATAGTTATAATTACCTGCCGGTGGTTACAAATAACTTACTTTTAGACAGAATTTTACGCAGAAGTAGGTTATTTGTACCCAACAATAGATTAACATGATTATAGCCAACGTTGACTCCCCACTCCCAACTTAACTGCTCCACTGGACACTTTTATCTAAGCGTGCTCATGCATAATCCAGTACCAGTACCAGTTCTGGTCCCTTTCATTACTTCACTTTAAAAATGCTTCTAAAGAAACACTTTCACGAGCGTATTAATAGAACGATTGTCATTGGGAAACTAGAGAAAAAATAACACTTCATTTTCCTAGAATTTGGGTGGATTCCACTTAACAAGGTAAAACCAGTTTAATCATATTTTGATCATTCTATTCTGTTGCAAAAATAAGTACAATATACTCAGTCACTGAATTATCCCTCTGGTTAAAATTTTAGTGATTGGACACAAAATTTACTGCACAATTATCAACTTTACATAGTTTTGAGTCGTTTTTGACATATTTTAGCCAAAAGTGGAGTCAAGTTGACAAGTCGATATATCTAAGACATGGACTTGAAGAAGATGGATGTTTTAGATATGTCGACTTGTCAATCCCAGTTACATTTACTCATAACGGGCGATACGGTCAAAATTTGGTCAATATCAACTTGACGTATTTCTTTCAATTTTGCATTTAAAAAACCTGAACACCCCTCATTTTGAAGGTATGTGTGTGTAGAATGTTGCTCCTATTTTGATTTTGGAATTCACTCTTCAGTTGTCAAAATGCCGTCCAAGCAAGAAGAGCAGCGTATCAAAATTTTGCTCGCGCATCGCGAAAATCCGAGCTACTCGCACGCAAAGTTGGCAAAATCGCTAAAAGTTGCCAAATCAACCGTTACAAATGTAATTAAAGTGTTTGGGGAACGTTTGTCGACAGCCACGAAGTCTGGATCGGGGGGAAATCGAAAACCGGAAGCCGCTGAGACGACAAAGAGAGTTGCCGGTAGTTTCAAGCGAAACCCTAACTTATCTGCCGCAAATAAGCTGGGTGTATCGTCTACAACCGTGCATCGAGCCAAAAAACGAGCCGGACTATCGACTTACGAGAAGGTAGTGACTCCAAATCGCGATGATAAACAAAATACGACGGCCAAAGCGCGATCCCGGAGGCTGTACACGACGATGCTGACGAAGTTTGACTGCGTGGTAATGGACGACGAAACCTACGTCAAAGCCGACTACAAGCAGCTTCCGGGACAGGAGTTTATACGGCAAAAGGAAGGGGAAAGGTAGCAGATATTTTCAAGCACACGAAACTGTCAAAGTTCGCAAAGAAATATCTGGTTTGGCAAGCCATCTGTACCTGTGGCTTGAAAAGCAGCATTTTCATAGCTTCCGGGACTGTCAAGCAAGAAATTTACGTGAAAGAGTGTTTGAATAAACGTCTGCTGCCTTTTCTGAAGAAACACGGTTGTTCCGTACTGTTTTGGCCGGATTTGGCATCTTGCCATTACGGTAAAAAGGCCATGGAGTGGTACGCCGCCAACAACGTGCAGGTGGTTCCCAAGGACAAGAACCCTCCCAACACGCCAGAGCTCCGCCCAATTGAGAAATACTGGGCTATTGTCAAGCGGAACCTAAAGAAGACCAAAAAAGCTGCTAAGGACGAGCAGCAGTTCAAGGCAAACTGGCTTTCTGCGGCGAAGAAGGTGGACAAGGTGGCTGTAGAAAATCTGATGGCAGGGGTCAAGCGTAAGGCCCGGCAATTCGGATTTGGAAAAGCGGAAGCCTAACTGAATATTTTTCCTGAATTTTATACTAATTGAACTTTGAAAAGAAATTTAATTTGATTTTTTAAATAAACGATTTCACCGATTTACACGCGTTTTCCCTTGACCAAATTTTGACCGTATCACCCTTTATTGGCGAAACATCAAATGCCCCGGCCAAATGATTGGATTCCGCTAGAATTTCTTTCACTCGTTGTTCTCGGTTTCCGGCCCTGCTGTGGTCCACCATTTTCCATTCCTGGACCCTTTTGATGACCCTTGAGACGACCGAATGTTGTATACTCATAAGTTTTCCCGAGCCGCGATGTGATAACGCAGGATTTTGCATGTGAACGGTTAGAAAAAAGTACCCAGCAGAGCAGTTAAGTGTTGGAAGCCAACGTTGGGTTTAGTCATGTTACCTTATCGTTGGGTAAAAATAGCTTACTTCTGCGTTAAAATTCTACCCAAAAGCAAAGATGGTAAATGAACAAGATGTCTCAGATATTATTTTCTAGACTAAGCTAGAGGATACACTCTTTTCATATGATTGCAACGACGTCTGGTGACAGCACATTGACCGTATCGCCCTTTAAAACTTGATTTTTCACAAAGTTTCGTCCAGAGGACCAAACCCGATACAGATTGTAAACGTACAAGGTGCAGAACTTTCCAAATTGGGACGACCGCTAGCAGAGTGTTGCCAAAACGCATTCTCGGAAACTCTACACAAAGCTGTCATTGATGATGAGACCTACATCAAAGCGGACTTTCAACGAATGTCCTGGAAGACCAACAGGCATTATGAGATAATCTTGGGATATTCTTTGACAAACAAGCTAACTGAATTTTGTATAGCCCATAGAGCTTCTGTAACATTTGCAGACCTTAAGTTTTGAAGGACAGGTTGAATGACTTTAACTAACAAGGTTATCCTATGAAGTCTTTTGACGTTTCAGAATATTCATTGAATATGTTTGAAGATGAATCGTAGCTTTGTAAAGCCCAAAAGGTTACTACTGTACATCGTAAGTTCTGAACTCAAGGTCGGTTTTTATGAACTCCCAAGATACTCTGATAATGACTGGTGACCTTACAGAAAATTCATTGAATGTGTTTGATTACATATCATCACCTTTCATAGGTTATAAAGCTACTGTTTTGACTGTAGATCCTAAGTTCTGAACTCAACGGCAGTTTTGGTGACCTGGATCATCCCAATATCTCATCATATCTGTCTACCTTTTAAAAGGTTCACTTAATTTGGTCAAATACAAATTGTTACTTGGTTAAGTCCAGTTAAGTTACAGCTGTAGATTTTCAGTTTTGAACTCCAGGATAGTTGGGATAGCCTAGAACATCTCTAATCTAATCTAATCTAATCTCATACTAACGCAGCCAATTCTTGAAAATATCCTGGAAAATGATGTTTTCTTGAATACATCATTTTTCTTGTCATCGGCCAGGCCAACTGCGTAGTATGTGCCGCAGAGAGGATTCCAAGAAATAGAGCGATTCCAGAAAGATCTAAAATCGCTTTACTACTCTGAATCAAGGGAAGGAAGAGAGCGTGGACCTCCCGTACCAAACGCTTCCATGTTGAGTTATACAGTGTGATAATTTGTACCTTATCGTTGGGAGCATAGATGCTAGAAAGATTAGTTTGTGCTCCTTTTGCCTATGGGTGAACTTTTGGCATTTGAACCAAAAGCGTGGCAATAATTGCCAAGGTTATAGCGCCTTATCTCGCTCCAGTTCAGATAGCCTAGAACATCTGAAGATTATCTTATAATGTCTGTTGTTCTTCCAGGCTATATAGTGAATATGTTTCAATACACATCGTAGCTTTGCATAGCCCAGAAAGTTTATGTTGCAACTGTAGGTCCTATGTTTTGATCTCAATGATAGTTTGGTGTTTGTTGTTTGTTTGTTGACCTTTATGAATATTAATTGAATATGTTTGAATATGTTTGAATATATATTGTAACTTTCCATTGCTCAAAAATTTCTGTTACCTAATAACTATAAGTCTAAAGTCCTAAGCGCCAGGACAGTTTGGATGACCTAGACCACCTCAAAATTATCTTCTTATTTTTTCGTTCGTTCTTAAGATTTTTTTTATTCCTAAATATTCACTGAATATGCTAGAATACGTGACGTTACTATATGTAGCCTTAAAAGCTACTGTTACTACCGTAGATTTCAATTTCTAAACTTCAGGACAGTTTGGATTACCTAGAAGATCTAAAATTTTTAAAATAATAATTGTTGACCTTCCAAAAGATTCATTCAATATGATTGAATACATATAGTAACTTTATGTAGCGCAATAAACTACTATTGCAGCAGATCTACACATATGTTTTGAACTAAAGGACAGTTTGGATGACCTAGAATATCCCAAAATTGTCGCATTTTGTCTGTTGACCATCCACATTATTCAATGAATATTGTTGAATACATATTATTCCATTTCATACTCCAAAAACCTACTGTTACAACTGTATGTCGTATTTTCTAAACTGGATAACCAAGATCATTCCATTTTGAGGTGTGGTATAGTTCAACTCCTCGCGGTGCACATTGGAAACGTTAAACTCCCCCTTAACGGATAAAAGAACTTATCGGCTAAACGAACTACGGAGGGTTCGCCACACGGCGCATTGGCGTCAATGTCAGTAAGACCCCAATAACGAAAACTTGCTGATTTAAGGAATCTTTCCACGGTACCACGATTTCGGGCTGGCACCTATGTCACCTCCCTGATTACTGTCGGGTGACACATACAGGAAATAACGAGGTGTCATGCGGCAAAGTCTGTCTCCGTCCCACTGAAACCCCGGCAGGCCTTCAGTACGTTCTATCTCCACCGACCAGCTTTGCTAGCAGGGTGAGAGTAGCCTCAGATGCCTATCTTGAGCTACGCCGATTCTGAACGCGGTGTCCCCACAAAGGGCCGCTTCAACCCTAGCATGGCCTCCCTGCTCGTGCTCAAGCTTACATAGGCAACTATGGGATCACAACGGTGACTACTTCACGTGGGTGTAGATAGTGGCTGAAGGGAGACCCAACAGCATGGAGCCGCAAGCTCCCAGTGAAACGATTCAGCGAGAGGAGGGGAACCCGTTCACCAAAAGAGTTTTCATAAGATCCTCACCTGGCAGAAAGGCCGGATCCGGCGGCACCTCCGATACGTGTGAAAGCGCGACAGCCTCGGAAGCATGGGTCTCCGGTAAAACCGGAGAGGCACATGCAGGCCATGGAGAGGAAGCTCGACATGCTTCCTAAAGTGCTGGTAGTCGTAGGTCCGTTCAGGCAGCATGTCGCGAGAGGGACGAACGGGAAGCAAGGCTCCTAGCCGACCTAAGCGTCAGGGGAATGGCAAGACTAGTGGCAGTGGAAAAGGCCAGGGAATCCACCTGCAAGTACACGCAGACGGAAGCGCCAGATCCTGCGTCACCTACCGTGGTGGCAGGGACATCAAACCGTGCAAAGCAGTCGCCCGGGGAAACCGCACCAAGTGGCTCAAAGAAGCGGCTGGTGTTTGATGGTCCCATGGGCTCAGAGACAAACGCGAGCGTGGTGTCGGGACTGGAGGGTCCAACAGCACGTCCCGTGGCTATTGAAGTGAGTGACCCTGACACTAAGGCCGGCAAAGTAGGCAACGGCGGCAAAGGCGACAATAGCGCCAACACCACGCGCTAAGGATGGCCCAAGTGATAGCAATGAACGGGACAACAAAAGAGGAACGAGCGTTGGCCCTTCCAGAGGCAGGGAAAACCCTTGGATCAAGGTCCGGAAAAAGGGAGATAGATCCCAGAAAGAAACAGTGCCAGGCTCGAAAGCGTAACCACGGTGAAGCTCTCATCGTGAAGACTGAAGTGTCTAAGTACTCCGAGGTCCTCAAGGCGATGCATGGTGACGCTAAGCTCATGGATCTGAGCACCGACGTGCGGAGTATCCGCAGTACTCGCACCGGCACAATGATCCTAGAGCTTACGAAGAACACTAAGCTGAAGGGCCCAGCATACAAACAGCTGGCCGAACAGACCCTTGGAGCGGGAGTGGAAGTATGTGCCCTAGCCACGTTAGTGAATCTCCGATGTAAAAACTTGGACGAGATCACGGAGGCTGGCGAAATCTCCACGGCCATCAAGGCCCAGTGTAGGGTCGAGGTTCCACAACAGCCATACGGCAGAAATAACTCAGAGTAAGGTGGTCCGTTTGCCCATTGAGCTTGCACCAGCCGCCCAAGGCGTACATTAAATGCCTCGAGAGCGGGCATATGTCGTGGAAATGTAAGGTTCCGATAGGAGCGGTCTATGCCGAAGGTGTGGAGGAAAAGGTCACAAAGTCCGGGACTGCATGCAACTGCATGACGTGCTCTGGGAAACCAGACGACAAGCACGTCACGGGAGGTCCTAAGTGCTCGGACTGTGTCAGGCAGTTCGCGAGTCAGGAACGGATATCGCAATAATATCCGACCCATACCGCATCCCTGCAGCTAACGAAAACTGAGTAGCGGATATGTCTAATATCGCGGTATTTTGGATGACAGGTAAGTTCCCAGTCCAAGAAGTTGTATCCACCTCAAATGAGGGCTTCGCGGTCGCAAAAGTGAACGAAGTGTTCATTTGTAGTTGATATGCGCCGCCTTGATGGTCGATTGACCAATTCTCACAAATGGTCGCTTGGATGACAACAGAGCTAACCGGCCGTAACCCACTAATAGTAGGCAGCCACTTTACCAACCGAAGGGGGCAGATCAGCTTGAGGCCCTGGCCAAGCTCAACGTAGACCTGTTAAATGTAAGTACTAACGGACGTTCGGCAGCCCTGGACTGTTGAGCAACTGGAGAGTGGAAGATGGCTACGCTCATAGTGACCACCTAACGGTTCGCTTTAGCATCACCCACAGCGCTAGGCAGCGCGCAGAGAGAGAAGCATCCTGTCCATTCTTCCGCAGAAGCAGGACGTCGTACTTCGATAAAGAAGTATTCAAAGAGGCGCTTGAGCGGGAAAAGAGATTGAGCGTTACCCAGGATCCTTGCTGTGATCAACTCGTAGCACTACTTACACGAGTCTGGAACGCAACCATGCCCAAAAATATCAAATCAAGAGATGAAAGGTCGCCGAATCCAAAGCGAACCCATGGGATGAAGCCTATCGGGTGGTCATGGCTAGAACCAAGAGCACTACGGCTTCAACCGAGCAATATCCAGAGCTACTGCAGGTTGTCATTAAGACAATCTTTCCGAGCCACGACCAGAGACTTTGACCTCCTGTAACTGCCACGACAATGGCACCGCGGATGAAGGGGATGAGAAGGGGATCAAGAAGGCTATCTCACTGGCACCCACAATGTTCAGGGCGGTGATACAAAGATGTTTGGACGAGGTCGTCTTCCCAGGCATCTGGAAAATCCAGACTCTAGAATTGCTACCGAAGACAGCAAAGTCACCAGGGGATTCATCGGCCTATAGACCTCTATGTCTGTTGGACATAGCCGGTAAGGTGCTCGAAATCCTCAACAGACTGGCAAAATACACGAAGGGTATAGGTGGTCTGTCTATAAAACAGTTTGGCTTCCGTAAAGGGAAGTTGACGGTGGATCTCATTTTATTCGTCACCAAGACGGCCGAAGTGGCAATCCAGCGCAAGAGGCGAGGAGTCCGCTACTGTGCAGTGTTCGCCCTTGACGTAAGAAATGCGTTCAATAGTGCCAGTTGGGTGGCCATAGTTGACTCGCTCCAACGCTCCCATATTCCGGGGTACCTGTTCAAAATTCTAGGAAGTTATTTCCAGAATTGCGAGCTAGTGTTCAATACAGAGGAAGGCCAGAAAGGTGTTCAGATCATCGCAGGAGTCCCACAAGGTTCAACCCTGGATCCGGTGCTATGGAACACGATGTACGATGAGGTGATATGGCTTGAGTTCCCGAATTGTGTGAAGATCGTCGGGTTTGCAGACGACATCACCCTAAATATATGCGGCGAATCTATTGAAGAGGTGGAGCTAACGGCCTCGCACTCCATTGGCATTTTGAAGAGATGGATCTAAGTCCTACGTCAAAATGAATTTGACTAGCTTTACTTGTAGACAAAGGCTTTTGTAAATAGTTCTCCATTTTTCTATTACACAAATAACATCGAATAGTATTCACCATTTCGACCGCCAACTGCATACCTGCCTTGGTTCCAATCACCCACTGAAAACTATGAATGGTACTTTCTCCTGGAAGCACCCCGTGATCTCTCGTGCCAAAAGCGCCAAATTCCCCTCCAAAGCAAAAACCAAAATCTCTCCCCCGAGTACCAGCTCTCCGATCTGGTGGCTCCACAGAGAACGCTAAAGCCCACACACAAATTTCCCCCCAGAGCGCTGCGTTCACAACCCAAACCGAGTAAATGCGTAGGCGACGACGGTTCCGAACGCTATCACACGACACACCACACGGTCGGTCGGCGGCAGCGGCGGCAGCGGCAGCGGCACTTCCTCCAGATCTAGGCTGTGAAATTTCTCAATGATTGCACGCGACTGTCATGCGCACCAACGAGGGCACGAAAAGACCCTCTCCCTCTCACACTTGGCTACATATTCTCTCCGGACACGGCTGTTGAATGCAAGCTCATCAACCACCCACCGGGAAAAAATAGGGAACTTTCCCTACGAGAATCCCATCCCGGCGGAGGAAAATCGGGACAATGGGGATGGATCTGTTTTCAAACTTTGCCCTGCTGCAGGGGTTGGTTGCGGTGGAAGGGACTAAAAGCAGCCACCGAAAACCGGGTATTGAATGAAATTGCATCCGTCGTCATCGGTTACGTAGCAACTGTGAAGTGTTTGTGGAGTGTGGAGAGGAAAATGCGCGCTGTCGATATTGGAAGACAATCGATAGAATATCGGAATGAAATTTCAGCAACCACGTGGGCTGCTGGGATGAATCAGGTAGCTGTCAAATTGAATCGTATTTGCGAAAACCGAAACCCTCCGCCCGCGGTCATATGCGTGTGGAGATAAATGGGTTCGGGGGTTTGAAAACGTTGGAATCCGATGATTGTGAAATGTGTTTATTTTGCTTTTTTTCTGACAAATCTGGTGCCATCTTTCCACGAGGGTGGACACCAATTCAGTAATGGTCAAAATCCTGTTTTCTCCAAATTGAAAATACCAAGAAGTCGTTGGGAGAACAGTTGACCAAACTTTGTTATCGTCAACCCACGCATCGAGTTGCGAAAAAAAAGAAATAATAAACAGAACATAGCAAAGTTTGGTTGTTCTACTTACATTTATAATCAATTGAAATGCCTTAAAATATGTTTCAATGCAGTGCGATGGTTGTAGTTCGATAGTAGTTGAATCTCTAAGGATATTTTTCAAGCTGTTATTTTAAGTTAATTTGTTACACTGGCTGGTGGCGGTTTAAAACTAATAATTATAATAGATAACCCAAGTAGCACACTACGGTTATAATAAGTTGTAGTAACTTGATTATGACTTAAAAAGTCATATTTATGTTATCTCAGCCGAATGGTAACAAGCATGCTAAACGGTGTATTCGATAAAAATGGCACACACATATATACTCATCAAAATTAAACTGATTATCGGATTTTCTTGACATTTTCAGGGAATGAAGAACTACTAATGAGTTTTGATTTACATTATTTGTTTGATTCCATTTCGTCTCCCATCCCGAATGCCCGCGCCTTCCTTTTCACTCCACCCATCAAATTTTGTACAACCGATTTTCCCAGTGTTTTTGTTGTTTTTACCCAATTTTTCTTCAATTCTAGCTTCTGTTTTTATAGTTTTGGGATGTTTGCGAAGTTCCGTTTTTTTTTTATTAATCATTTATTTGTACAGGCTCAATCGAATCAACTTTACAGAGCCAAGTTTTCATATTTGTATACATCATGTATCTTAAATCTAATGTTAGGGGAATAGAGCCGATTACTCGCGGCCGTCTCGAGGTTAATAGGAATAACAATTTAACGGATAGGGAGATGGGTGGGAATTTAAAGTATGGTTTACATAACACATTTATTTAATATTCTAAATTGTCAAAAAACTATACAACTTTTGGTTTTCTTTTTATTTGAACATTTTTGAAAGAGAAAAAAAAACACACAAACACAGAAAAAAAAACTTATACTAAACATACATGTTAAACTAACTACAATCTAAGGCAAATGTTAGTCAAAAACATATAAATGAGTTTCATAAACTCCAGATCACGTAGAGCCAAAATATCTCGAACCGGTACATTGGGTTGTCTACCTCGAGCCCGAAGGGAATCATAAAGCTCAGATCTGACTCCACGATGCTCAGCACATGACCAGATAATGTGATCTGCGTCCTGATAACCTTGTCCACACTCACAGAGATTGCTGTCGCTCAGCCCAACCCGGTATAAATGAGCGTTCAAAGAATAATGATTGGACATGAGTCGAGACATCACACGAATGAAGTCTCGACCTACATCCATACCCCAAAACCAAGATTTCTTCGACACCTTTGGGATGATAGAATGTTGCCATCGCCCCAAATCTCCTTTACTCCATTTATACTACCAGCTGACGAGTGACTGTTGACGAAAAATAGTAAAAAATTCGTTAAAGGCGATTTGTCGATCACAAATATCGCCTTCCATAGCGCCCACCTTTGCAAGCGAGTCCGCTTTCTCATTGCCCGGAATTGAACAATGAGATGGGACCCATACAAAGGTGATGATAAAATATCGCGAAGATAAAGCACTTAGAAGCTCCTGTATTTTCATGAGAAAATACGAGGAGTGCTTTACCGGCCTCAATGAGCGAATAGCCTCAATAGAACTGAGACTATCCGTAAAGATGAAGTACTGATCCGGTGTTAATGAGGCAATAATTTCTAGCGTAAAATGTATTGCCGCTAATTCAGCGACATATACGGAACAAGGGGCTTGAAGTTTACGATTGGCGCTATAAATTTCATTAAATACACCAAAGCCTGCTGACTCCTCTATCAATGATCCGTCAGTGAAGAACGATTGAGTTCCGTTTTTATAATTGCCCAGAATTTTTCAATTGGACGAAGTTTCGGTGAATTTGGTGGGTTCATATCCTTTGGCACAAAATTGACTCCGTTGGCTCGGTACCACTCCAATACGTTTCGAGCGTAGTGGCAGGATGCTAGATTAGGCCAAAACAGAGTTGATCCTTTGTGCTTCTTAATGAATGGCAAGAGACGCTTCTTAAGGCACTCTTCCGTGTAAATCGCACCGTTTATTGTTCCGGAAGTGATGAAGGGAGCACTTATTTCACCACATCACGCAAATCGCCTGCCAGATTAGAAACTTCTTTGCAAATTTCGATAGTTTCTTCTGTCGAACATCCTCCGGAACATCGAACTTCGACTTGGCAACGAAATATTCTTGCCCAGGAAGTTGACGGAAGTCGGCCTTGACGTATGTTTCGTCATCCATCACGATGCAACCGGATTTGGTGAGCAGCTTCGTGTAAAGTTTCCGGGCGCGGGTTTTCGCAGTGATGTTTTGATTTTCATTCCGGTTTGGGGCTTTTTGCACTTTGTAAACATGTAACCCAGCACGCTTCATAGTTTTCTGCACAAAACCGACTGACACCTTAGACTTTTTAGCGACATCTCGAATTGACATGTTTGGACGGTTCTTGATTTTGTTGTACGACTTTCCTGGCCATTTTACTATCCATTGGACCACTTTTACGACCCCTCCCTCCCTTCCTTTGGACACTCAGACGCTCCTTGAAGGTTCTTATTACACGAGACACAGTTGTATTTGCAATTCCAAGCCTTTTAGCAATCCACCGGTGGGACGCCCCTGGATTTTGATTGTGAGTGCACAAAATTTTCTCACGGACAATTCCTTGTTTCGACGACATGACTGGAACTACTGAATGTATAACTATGAAACTTGGCAGATGTGAATAATACACTATGGATAAAATCTACTCAAATTTCTAGGTTTTTTACTCATACGATTCAAAAGTTACAGAAGATTTTCTGTGTGCCATTTTTATCGAATACACCCTTTAGATCCGTCCAAAACATAACGTTGGTCTTGTATTGCCGAATGAAGGGTAAAATCCGCTTTTTCAGACGCTTTTTAATGTAAACCTTCGACGTCATTGTGTGAGAAGTGATGAAAACCTTGGTTTTAAGGCCACAACTGCAGATTCCTTGCTCAATCATTAGTTTCCACGACCAGTTGCCACGTAAAAAATTTTCGTCCGGGGATTTGTTTATAATTCATTTTGAGATATTTTCGTCATCCATTAAAATATAGCCATCAAATTCCGTCAAAACTCGTTCGTAGTGTCATTGTGCTCGCTTTTTAGTCACTAAATTTTGTTTCAGAGAGCGATTCGGATGTTTACTGGCACAAAAAGACTTATATCCTTCTCTTGAAAGGATGTTACGCACGGTGGAAAAGTTGGAATCGTATTTCTTTGCCTTTCACGTACCTCAACACCTTTCTCCTCGGCTCTTTGTCCCTAGTGCCACTTCTATGACAGATGCGCTGCGCTCTATCTACACTCAGAGTATCATTGTAACATTTGATTACAAAACACACCGTTGACTTTGGGAATTTTAACACTTTTACTTGTTTTGAGGCAGACCCCGAAAGATTTTCTAGATGTTTGTGCACAATTAATTTTCTTTTCTCAAGTTCCATGATCCGTAATTTCGAGATTCGTCGATCAATCGAGAAAAAACGTTTCACCAATTTCTTCGTCAATGAAATATCAACAAATGCCTGTCAAACGTGTTTTGTTCCAACCACCAGGGACGTGGTGGTGAAATAAACCGTGCGTCCAGATTTACTTTGAATCGAGCTTTATCTGCATCTGATCAGTAGGACAGGGTTTCCTTCTAAATTTTTTCATGGCCACTAGAGGCCCCCATACCCTTCCAAAGGTTCGTCGGCATATGGCCTTCAATGGAATAGAAATAGTTTGTAGGTGTTATTCCAAAGAGTGTTACATCCATTCCCGGATATTCAATTGATATTCCCAAATAGTGTCTTGCAATTACTAAGATGTCTAGCTGTGTTCTAGCTGTTCTAGCTCTTACTTTGATGTCACCGAATTTCAGCTTTCTGTTGAAAAATAAACTATGAAAGTAATGAATTTTTTCAGAAGCGAAAATTTCTCATCTCCATGTGAAGCTCTAGAATTGGACGGTAATTTATTGCTAGAACGATTAGAAATGAAGAGACAGTGTATTGATAGTTCCGTATAGAGTAACGGCAGGCTTTGAAATTGAAAGTCCTTTCCGTTTACTTTTATCTTACCTGGTATACTTTTCGCTGCGTTAGGTACTCTTATTAATATTTAACTTTTATTTGTATCAATTTCTAATCCTACCTCTGCCAAACATTCATCTAAAGCTGCAAAAATCTTTTCTAAATAATCTTGATCTTCTTCTATAATAGGCAAACCATCCGCAAATGCCAGAATAATTGGCAGTGCAAGCGAACCCATTGTAATTACCCATAATCGTAGTATATCACGCCCAACTTTTTGAAGAACATTCTGAATTACTAAATTAAAAATTTAAGGCTACAAAGAGCAACCCTGCTTGATTCCTTTTCCCCTCTCTATTTCATCTGAAAATTGATTTTGCCATTTAACCTTAGCCCAATCATTTTTGACACACAATAAAACCCTATCGATTATATGAGTTAGTACCTCCAGTTCCAATAAAATTTCCTTCAATTTATCAAACCTGATATTATCAAAAGCATTATTAATATCTACTGATGCCACATAAAGGGTTACTCCTGCGTTCCAATGCTTCTCCATCGACCTACTTGTTACACATATGTGATCGTCTGTTGAACCTGAAGCCTTCTGTGTAGGGTTCCCTGGTATAATCCAGGATCACCTGTAAAACACCTCAATCTGTTACGTAATCATTTTTCACAACTACTTTGTACAAACTTTTCTTCTGAAATTATCTTTGAAATCATCACTGTCTTTGGATTTCGAACTTTTGGAATCGGTACCTGGTTAGATGCTGACATATTCCTTGGCATAATATTCTCTATCCAATTTCTCCTCCAAACTTGCAGTAAATGATGTGCTGAATTTATCATACCTGAGGAACTCCATTGGAACCCCTGTCCTAAATGCCTTCTTCTTTAGATAGGTCCGTAAGAAGGTATAGGATTTTTTTTATTCGTACAGCAATATCAAAATCATACAGATTTTTACAAAATTCCTTAATTACTTTTTCCTCGAGCTGTTTCACTACTAGTTGATATTCTTTCTCCGCTTCGAGGTGGAGCTGGTAGTATGAAAAGTGTAGTTTAGAATTAACATCAACTGCTAATACTGTCAGAAAATTTCTGTTCACAACATGCTACGATTGGTGATGTATAGGTGGATTCACCACCAGATGGCAGGGTGATCGCCTGAAAAATCGCAAAATTCAGTCCATTTTTTAATGCATACGTTAATAGCTACAAAATTTAAAGGAACTCAAGAAAATTTGTAAATTTGAAAAGGCCAAGACTCCGGAAAAAAGTAAGAGATTCTTTAGAAAATTTACGATACTTTTGAAACTGAAAAAGTATACGCATAAGAACATCTTCAGCGGTGGTCTATTTTTAGATCAACTTTATACCTGATTTGCATCAGCGAAACTTAAATAGAACTAACTAATATAGACCAACTTTGCGTTTCCCGCACCGGTGTTATATTTTTTGTTGTTAAACCCGCCAACACCTGTCATCCTGTCGATCATTCAACATCACAGATCAGAAGTTTTTTTTTCAATGCCAACAGTGCGTCGTTAACTGATGGCAAGGAATACTTGTTCTTTCGTTTGGCTGAAGGTGAGTGTGAGTGCATCCATTTTATTAAAAGATATTAGATGTGGTGACTTGTAGTTTGGCAGCGTATAAACAAGAGTCGAAACGGAAAGGGCCACATCCTGGATGACGCCCCAACGTCGACCGTGATTCCCGTTCCGGTCATCAGAAGCTGTTTCAGGACTACTTTAGCGACACGCCAACCTACAACGAGAAGCACTTTCTGCGTTTCCGCATGTCAAGGGACCTGGACGTTCCTGGAAGTTATGCGACAACTACACCCAAAAGTTGAAATTGTAGCTAAAATTGCAATTGCAGTTTTTGCAATCATATCCTGAGAATTCCGCATGATTCTGAAATGGCAATTTTGCCCATCATGATCCACAAAGCTTTTATGGTATAAACAAAGCCATGCGAAGTGTGTGCAGCGGTTTATCGCTGTGTTGCCTAGTGCCTCGACAGTCGCAGCAGCCGTTGGGTTTTGTTCAACCGTCACCAACTTCTCAATATGGGTGAGACAATGGCACAGAACACCCGCTACGCCATTTGCCGCTGTTGCTATTCCGCTGTCAAGTGTTCTATTTTTATTTTCACTCGTCATCACACTCCCATCTCCCTCTCAGGTCTCCATGCGATTTATGAAATAAACGAAGCCATGTAAGTGTGTGCGACCAATATTGGCTTCATTGTTGTAATGTTGAGTGCCTTGAAAACCGAAGCAACTGTAGGAGCTTTATTCCGATCAACCTCAACTTGTTATGGTGACTGAATGGTTACAATAAGGAGCCGTCATGCTAACGGTCACGGTTCGATTCTCGGTAGCGGATTCGAGATCTTTTTTTGTGTGCCATTGAATTTACTACTACTAATCAACTGTACAACCTCACGCACACATTAAATTTTTCTAATCGAATTAATGTGTTGCTTTTTTGCCCACGACCAATGTTGCATTTTTCTCAAGTTGCGATCCATTACGAAAAATGAAACCAAATCATGAGAAATCGCATTACAATCTTGCTTTTTTATTTTGGGTGTAGAGTCAACTAGAAGCTTCTGCAAAATTTATCTGTATGAGTTATTTGCAAGTGCTTATCATGACCAATCTATCAATAAACAGCTTGTTTACTTTGAAGACTTCATTATTTTTCATTTCCGGGCAATTAGTATTTCAATCGGAATCTTGGAACCTCCGCATTTCGATCTAGACAGCGTTTACCGAAAAATGCAGTGGCTGTACTAAAACAGGCATTCGTTATTTAGGAATGAAACGAAAAGGCACAATCACCGGGAGCAATTAGAGGTAATTATCAACATCCGAGGCGAGCAACACAACTTTTTGAACGCAGCAAACACGGTTACTTTTCGGCTCACAAACATACCCCAGAATATATTCGAAAAATTTGAATTATTTTTTATTAAAAGCTGAAGTTTTACTCAGTAATTGGTTGTATGAGGTAGCGTGTAGTGTTTTGGAACGGTATTTTTCTTGTTTCAAATTGCTGCAATAAATAAAAATATATACCAGTTTTAAAACGCTGCATCATAGATCCAGTATAAAACAATATTTACAACACCGGTGCAGCGATGTTTTTGCGTTTGGTCTAAAAAAATAAATTCAATCCACGATTTGGATCGCCGTTGAAGATGCCCTAAGACCCTCGAAACCTACACAGATTTGGCAGAAAATGCTAGATTTGGCAGAACATAATGGGAGATTTTATGTAAATTTAAGTCAGATAACACCTGAATCAAGCCTGTTGTATGAAAGATTGCAAACATTGTTATATGGCGCATCAAAGACTACGACCAATTGCGTTGTTTGTGCCTCCTTTGGCTTGGAATTAAACGAGGGGAAATTTTACGCGCTGTTTAAAATTAATTTTGGTTTTCTGTGCATGTTGAAGAGGGTTTGAGGTTACCTTATTTTTGCGAAATAACACGTTACCGTACCATAAAATATTCCCTTAGACCCCCTCCCCCTGTTCAGGGTGATTTACTGCCGTCTTAGCAAAGGAGAGGGGGGGCGCTTGCTACGATGGGACACTTCAATACGGCCGCGATCGGAATACGAATGAGGATGCCCGATGTGCCCATGAGCTTTCGCAAGTCGGGTTGGCGCTCGGTACCAGGGATGCCAGATATTTTTTTCAAATGTCTGTGATCAAAACTTGAGATTTCTGGGAATGTCTGTAAAAACCTGTTATTTTTTTTACAAAATTAGACTTCTTTCAACGAAAAGACGTAATAATAGATCGAGTTGTGTCATTTTCTCTATATTGTGATTATGAAAATATTTCTGCATCTATTTCTTGGATTATATGCAACCTTACACTATTGTTTCATACTTTTAACACTGAAATATAGATGACACAATTTTCTATGGTTTTTTTCCCCGTAAAGTTCTTTCCAGTTTTGATTTTGAAAATCGAAATTTAGTTTTCATTTGATAAATTCAACAATTTTTTTTTTTTTTTTGGTTCAACAATAGCCTTTGAATTACAATGAATAATAGAGTAAATCTTCCGTTACATAAATTATAAAGTTGAATTCAAAAATTTATATTTCATTAGTAAAAAAAACTACAATGACACTAAAAGGGTTCCTTTTGCAGATTAAGTTGAGAGGCTGTCATTTTCGATTTATACATTTGTGTTTTATTTGTATGGGAGCCACTCCTCTCAGGAATGTGAGGCGTCTCTTACTATCATAAGAACCTTCCCCGCCCCAAAAATCCCTCCGTAAAATTTCACGCTGATCGGTTCAGTAGTTTTCGAGTTTATTTTTACATACATCATCCTATACTTCTGGAAAATTTCTTCCTGATTTTATCCAAAATATCTACCTGAACATCTGGGATTTCCTGAACTTCGAAAAGTTCTCATTCTGAAATGCTGGAATGTTCGATTCGGAATTTTAAGGAAGCTCTCTAGCATTTCTGGGTTGGAACTAAACTTTTGGTCTCTTCGGAACTTCCGAGAGTCTGAGTCCTCTTGTGAACTTCTGAGGAGTTCTTTACTGATTTTTAAAAAACACCCTTCTTGATCCTAGTGCCATCTATGGTATGTTTCTTCCTGAAATTCGGGGAAGTTTTTTCCTGAGCTTATTCATTCCAAACTCCTGAGTTGGTTCCATCCTGACCTGTGAGGAAAGTTTTATTGCAACTTTGAGAAAGCCGTCTCCAGAATTTTTAGGAAAATTCCCATAAATTTGTTCTTGAAGTTTCTTTTGGGAAGTTTTCTCCAGAACTTTGGGGAAGTTTGTTCCGGAAATATTGGGAAATTCATGCTCAAATTAGAAGGAAGCACCCCCAATGCTCCAAGAAAGTTTCATTCTGTTCTCTCTTAATAATTTGAAGAAATCCGTTTTTTGAAATTTTGAAATGTTCACCTCTGAGCTTTGAAAAAGCTGCCTACCACTTGTGGGAAGTTCCAATTAACCTTTTGATAAGTTTCTTCCGGATCTTCTGGGAAGTACTCTCCTCAACTTCTATTACGCATCTGAGAAGTTTCTACCTGAACATCGGACTGATTCAGGATAATACTTCTAAATCCCTAGGGCAAATGTACTAAAATGCGTTTAGTAGTACTTTGGAAGAAAACATCAGAGCTTTTAGATTTATTTCAATAGCTCATAACTTTTACTGTTGTTCTGTCTCCAAATGGCAACCAGCTGGGCTCTAGAGCAAATGTAGGATCACAAAAGTAATAGTATTCAAACGATAAAATAAAATTTACTATTTTTTATAACAATTATAGTGTATAATTTTGGTTATACATCTTCCAGCTCATACCCTAGTATGTTTGTAAATCCGAACTTCAGAGAGTACCTTTATTTGAAATTTAAAAATATTTTAGTTGTCTGTAAAGTCTGCAAATTTACAGACATGTCTGTGAATATGGCATCCCTGCTCGGTACGCGCATCAGCTTGTACTTGTCAAAGTGAGATTAAAGCACAAGGGATAGAAAGACACAATCAATTTTCTAACCCACACTCCTCACCCATATTATTCAAGTTAGTTTTGGTCGAAATCCACAATACAGACAAATACAGACATTTATCAATGTTTCGTACGGACATTTTGAAACACTTTCTGGCATTCCAGTTCCCACCACCCCTGATTTGGCAACAAAATAAGCTCTTCTTTTTGCCAAAATCGAGAAGAGACTGAAGAACCAAAAACTTATCAAGAAATTTGATCTGACTTGTCTCTATGATCCAATGACATCATCTAGAACCAGCACTAAACTCTCCACTGAATCTAGGTCAGTCGTTCACAAAGAACTGCTTTCAATAATCAACCCAGCCTTGATGCAATCATCGGCCGAATAAATACATCGCAAAGCAACATGCTTCAATCTCAATCGGTGACACTCTTGGCAAAAAAAAAGAAACTTCTTCCTTCACTATATCCGACTGGAATTGTTGATCGATAACTAATCCTGTCAGGCTAAAACGGAACGACTAGAGAGAAGGAGAAACTTGTAACGAGAAAGATTGCTCCGGTCAAGTTCCCATCTCATCTCATCCCATTCAATACGTGTTTCCTTCAATCGGAATTGAAGCATGTCGAGAAAAAAAAAAGTTCATCCACTGGAGTGACATGTCGCTTCTTCGCACGCACCCACTGTGCGCCGTCCATGTCCTCGACATAGCCAGCAAATTGGAAACAAACTAAAAGGATGGCAAACTTCTTCTTTTTCATCTTCTTAATCCCATCCCGTTCCACACGACTGGCAACCGGAGGCCTCGAAGATTTTTTCCATCCATCCGCCCCATTCGCACACATGAGACTCACACAAGCTGCCTACAAGCTGATGCCAGGCCGGGGGTCGATTCAATTTCTATTTTCGGTTCACGACGACGTCGACGAGGACGACGAGGGCGGCTACGGAGCGAAAGAGTTTACATTCCATTAAGCTGTTGACGGACGGACTTACGGATGGACAGTTACAGTTACAGTTTGTGAATTTCGAGGGTGTCAACGTCCGACAGCAAAAACAAAAAACGAAACTCCAAGAACCGGACGAAACCAACCGACCGGAAGACGACCATAGTCAGCAGGTCCTACCGTCCCAAGGAAGACCCGCAGTTCGGCAGTTGGCATCAGTTGTTGATAGTTTCCCATTGTCGCCTTATCATCGCAAACATTCGTTACCGCTGGGGCCTGGGTTTGTGTCTGCGTGGGAAGTGGGATGGGTGTTTTCCTGGAGTGGGCGGGAGTAACCTGCATTCGGAATGGGTTTCGGAAGTGATAGCTTCCGTTACAGCTGGGACCGACCAACAACGTTGACCTCCGACTTCGAGGCGGTAGACACGCAGGGCGGCTATTATTTCTGGCAAGTGAATGAAACCGACTAGGGTCACCAGACGGGGTGTCTTCTTTCTTTTTGTGAAATCCGTGATCTGCTGGCAACCCCCACGGAAGACCCAGGGCCATTCCGGATACGGCTTTATCGTTCGCCGGAGAGTACCGACACGAAGAGAACTTCCTCCCTCTTCTGTCAACTGGATTCGGTTGGTGGTATCAACAATAGGGAGTGCTCGTGGAGAAAAAAAAACATACACAATACGATACCTCGCCGACTGCGGAGAATGGCTTTTCCGGGAAAAACCCGGTCATAAACTTCATCCCCTCTTGATTCTCCTAACCCAGGGCGATGAGGATGGCCACACAAATACGTAGACAGCAGCAAACATTATTTATTGCTTCAATATTGACCTCTCTTGCACGCGGACCGTTGGCGTTCGTTTGTGGTGCAGAAGCCTCGCAGTTGATTGTCGGAGTTCCGTTTCCCATCTTTGTGGACGACGACGCCACAAGGAGGGAGAAAAAAATGGCCAATCTTTTGCTCCGATGGAGGACTCACCTCCCGGTGTCACATGTGATGACCCCGGTGATGGCGTTCGACTAGAAAAATGTGGTTATTGATAAGTGTTACCATATAGGGGATCGAGAGGGTGGAATTCGCACTGTATTTATATATTATTGAGTAGGAGGATGAAGACACTTCTCTATGTTATTTGTTTTTCTTATTTTGATTTGGTTTGCTTTTTGTTTCAATCACACCTCGTGAAATTTTCTCAAATAATCATAAATAAGAGTCTGGAATCATTCCGGTCAAGAACAGTAGAGAAAGCTCGAGTACTTTTTCAAACAGATGTTTCTGATTTTATAAACAAAGAGGAGAAGTAAAATTCAAACGTTAAGCTCTTAAAACCCTTAGCTTCTTTATGCAAACTAGGACCAATTAAACAAGGAATGACATTTCCCTAACATGATAGTCACGCTACTTTTTGTGAGGGTGCTGGTAGTTTGAATCTTACTTCCCCTCTTTGTTTACAAAATCAGAAACATCTGTAAAAAAAAATGAAATGAGTAGGCTGTGCCTTTGAGCGAAGAAGACGCTTTTTTCCAGTCATAGTTAAAATTTAGGAAATCGTGTTTTGAAAATAATCGTGTTTTCGATCGAAATTCACAATAAAAATGTGCCAAAGTGCTCCCCAACGGGTTTTGCTCACTGGTGTTGAAGAAATCTATACATTTTTGATCGATTTTCAGAGGAATTTCCATATCCGAAAAGACTGCTTTTCCCCTTTGTCGTGCTTGAATTGATCAGGAGGAGTCAAAAAAAGATGAAGCCTAGGATCACGGTTCACGGTGGCAGTGAAATATAGTGCAATTTTTACACTGAAAAACGACAAAAATTTTGTTAAAAAGATTGAAAGCTACGGTTATTCGGAGTCTATTGGTGATATTTTCCAGTCCGGTCGCAACGTAATAGCATTGAAAAAAGTGAATTGTAAAAAGTGACCATTCTTGGGTCTGCTGTCTGGTCGTTCAAAACGAATGGCACGAATGGCTGATGCTGCTTGCATCGAACCTGAGCTGGTGATTGTTACGTTTGAGGAAAAATATTGACGACGGATAATCTGAGCAGAAATAAAGGGCCAATATCTAGAACTAGATTTTAGAGGAAAATACCAAAACCGTGTCAAAGTGAATTTTGATTCGGTGTGCAGGCTTAGTTTATAAATTAATCGGTGCAAGAAGAGTGTATTAGACGCAGATACCATGTTAATACCGGAAGGTTTCCGACACGTCGGGGACGGCCGGCTTTATGTGGACGAGTGCCGACTGCAGCAGGACTTGGCCGAGATCTAGGACATTGAGGAGAGCTGGTTTACAAAGCAACACATAATTTATTTCTACCAGATTTTGAAGACAATATCTTATATCCTGTTTGATATTATTTTGTCTATTTTGTTTTGTATTGTTTTTCGTTATGCTTGTCTCTTTTCAGTAACATTGGAGCGGCCCATTGCTTTTGGCCGAAAGTGCTACATATTTTCAGCGTATCATTAACCAAAACGAACCCTGTTGCTAACCTTTCCCCAACTATTCAACATCCCACCCAACTAACATGTTTAGTTGCCTAAGCCGAAGTTAAGAACTTATAAGCTGTTTTATCTATATAAATAAAAATGAGTTGGGGTTTCCTTTGTCACGATTTAACTCGCGAGCGGAAGGACCGATTGGCGTGAAATTTTGTATGTAGAGATTTTTGGGGCCGGAGAATAATCTTATTATGGTTTGAGACCCCTCCCTTCACTGGAAAGGGGGGCTCCCATACAAATGAAACACAAATTTCTACACAACTCGAGAACTAATCAAGCAAAAGAAACCAAATTTAGCATGTGTGAGTTTTTGAAGGCAAAAAAGGTTTTTATGGTAGCTTGAGAACCCTCCCCGTCATAAAAGGGGGGGCTCCCATAAAAATAAAACACAATATTCTGCATAACTCGGGAACTAATCAAGCAAACGGAACGAAATTTAGCATGTGGTGGTATTTTAAGACAAAAAATGTTTCTATGTTGGTTTGAGACCCCTTCCCTTTCTGAAAGGGGGGGGGGGGACCTATTCAAATGAAACGCAAATCCTTGTATAACTCGAGAACTAATAAGAGAAATGGAACCAAATCTCGCATGTGGAAGTTTTTGAAGGAGGGAAATGTTTCTATGGTGATTTGAGAGGGGGGTCTCATACAAATGAAACACAAATTTCAACCAAACATGAGAGCTATACCTACTGCTTTGCAAATTTGTATTCAGTGGTTTTTGGGTCCGGGAAAGCATCTTATGATAGTTCGAGAGCCCTCCCGCTTCTAGATAGGGTGGGATCCCATGCAAATGAATAACAAATTCTTGCATAACTCGAGAGCTAATCAATCAAATGTTTTTGTGGTAATTTAAGACTTCTCCTCACTCTGAAAAGGTGGGCTACCATACATACGAAACACAAATTTAAACCAAACATGAGAACTATCCCTACCGCTATGCAAATTTTTATGCAGGGGTTTTTGGGTCCAGGAAAGGATCTTATTATAGTTCGACACCCCTCCCGCCTTTAGAAAGGGGGGCTTCCATGCAAATGAAAAACTATTTTCTGCATAACTCAAGAACTAATCAAACAAATGGAACCAAATATGGCATGTGGAGGTTTTGTAGGCAAGAAATGTTTCTACGGTGGTTTGAGACCCCAAGCAAAAGAAACCAAATTTAGCGTGTGAGGTTTTAAAGGCAAGAAGATTTCTATGATGGTTTCAGATTCCTCTTCGCCCTGAAAGGGGGGGCCCTATACAAATGAAATACAATATTCTGTATAACTCGAGAACTAATCAAGCAAATTGAACCAAATCTGGCATGGAGGTTTTTGAAGGAGAGAAATGGTCATTGGGACTCTTCCGCCTTCTGAAGGGGGGGGGGGAGGCTCCCATACAAATAAAACACAAATTTATGCATAACTCGAGAACTAATCAAGAAAATGGAACCAAATTTGCCATATGGAGGTTTTTGAAGGAGAGAAATATTTTTATGGTCATTGAGACTCTTCCGCCTTCTGAAGGGGGGGGGGGCTCTCAAACAAATAAAACAAAAATTTCTGCATAACTCGAGAACTAATAAAGCAAACGGAATCAAATTTGGCATGTGGAATTTTTTAAAGGAGAGACATATGCCTATGGTGGTTTAAGACCACTCTGCCCTCTTAATGAGGGGGGTCCCATAGAAATGAAACGCAATTTTCTGCATAACTCAAGAACTATTCAAGTAAATGAAACCAAGTTTGGCATGTGGGGGTTATTGGAAACAGGATTTTTATTTATATTAAAATGGATTTCTGTCTGACTGTATATCTGACCGATCGGAGTGAAAATATGTATTCAGGTATTTTTGGGGCTGGGGAAGGTTCTTATGGTTGTTTGAGACCGCTTCCAACTTCCGGCTCGCATACAAATGAAACACAAATTTCTGCATAGCTTGAAAACTAATCAAGCAAATGGAATCAAAAATGGTATGCGGGGTTTTTTGAAGGCAAGAAATGTTTCTATGGTGAATTCAAACACATATTTCAACCAATCCTGAGAATTATCCAGGTAACTAAGCCACAAACTGTGTATTGTCTGGATAAGAAGAATGTTCTGATAGAAGTTTGAACTCCGTATTACTCAAAAAAAAAACTCATTAAAAAAAAGCGGCAGTTCTATGTAATGTTCATTCATTTAGTTGCAGGCGTAGCAACGCTCGCGCCGGGATCAGCTAGTTATTGTATAAAAGCAAGTGAAGCTGAATAAGCTATAAGCAGAATTAAAAAATCGATGCAGTACTTATGCTTAATGTAACAAAGCTTTAACATTTAGCTTTAAAGGGCGATACGGTCAAAATTTGGTCAATATCAACTTGACGTATTTCTTTCAATTTTGCATTTAAAAAACCTGAACACCCCTAATTTGGAAGGTGTGTGTGTGTAGAATGTTGCTCTTATTTTGATTTTGGAATTCACTCTTCGGTTGTCAAAATGCCGTCCAAGCAAGAAGAGCAGCGTATCAAAATTTTGCTCGCGCATCGCGAAAATCCGAGCTACTCGCACGCAAAGTTGGCAAAATCGCTAAAAGTTGCCAAATCAACCGTTACAAATGTAATTAAAGTGTTTGGGGAACGTTTGTCGACAGCCAGGAAGTCTGGATCGGGGAAATCGAAAACCGGAAGCCGCTGAGACGACAAAGAGAGTTGCCGGTAGTTTCAAGCGAAACCCTAACCTATCTCTCCGAGATGCCGCAAATAAGCTGGGTGTATCGTCTACAACCGTGCATCGAGCCAAAAAACGAGCCGGACTATCGACTTACAAGAAGGTAGTGACTCCAAATCGCGATGATAAACAAAATACGACGGCCAAAGCGCGATCCCGGAGGCTGTACACGACGATGCTGACGAAGTTTGACTGCGTGGTAATGGACGACGAAACCTACGTCAAAGCCGACTACAAGCAGCTTCCGGGACAGGAGTTTTATACGGCAAAAGGAAGGGGAAAGGTAGCAGATATTTTCAAGCCCACGAAACTGTCAAAGTTCGCAAAGAAATATCTGTACCTGTGGCTTGAAAAGCAGCATTTTCATAGCTTCCGGGACTGTCAACCAAGAAATTTACGTGAAAGAGTGTTTGAATAAACGTCTGCTGCCTTTCCTGAAGAAACACGGTTGTTCCGTACTGTTTTGGCCGGATTTGGCATCTTGCCATTACGGTAAAAAGGCCATGGAGTGGTACGCCGCCAACAACGTGCAGGTGGTTCCCAAGGACAAGAACCCTCCCAACACGCCAGAGCTCCGCCCAATTGAGAAATACTGGGCTATTGTCAAGCGGAACCTAAAGAAGACCAAAAAAACTGCTAAGGACGAGCAGCAGTTCAAGGCAAACTGGCTTTCTGCGACGAAGAAGGTGGACAAGGTGGCTGTACAAAATCTGATGGCAGGGGTCAAGCGTAAGGCCCGGCAATTCGGATTTGGAAAAGCGGAAGCCTAACTGAATATTTTTCCTGAATTTTATACTAATTGAACTTGAAAAAGAAATTTAATTTGATTTTTTAAATAAACGATTTCACCGATTTACACGCGTTTTCCCTTGACCAAATTTTGTCCGTATCACCCTTTAGGTTGCATACGTTGAAAAGAAAGCTCTTATGCGAACAATGTTTGTCTGCATTTACACAGCTTGTTTATGTAGCTAAGAAATTAGTCGGTTAAGTATTTGAATTATCATTCTGTGTTCTCTTACAGTTTTATTTGTTGGCTTTATAATAGCTTTTCAAAAGCCTTTATATTAGAGATACCTTAACCACTATACAGCTTAGTGATTATAGCTGTATAAAATGTTGTATAAGTACATTGAGCGAACATTTCGAAAAGATTTCATTCGAATATAGTATGGAAATTTGCCAGAAGACATTATTGCAAATTTTATACGATTCCCTTATGGATAGAAATCATATGACGATCTTATGAATATTTTCCTCACATGAAAAAAAAAAGTTGCAATCGGGATGCGAATCATGAACCTCGGCATCCAGAGCCGAGCCACAATCTCACGAGACTATACACGCTTGATAAGTGATGTCAATTGAAAGCGTAGAAGAGACATGCTTTTATCGACCAATGCAACAATTATCTTTTAATACGATCTCTTATGGCTTTGTGGTTAATAGTTCTGATCGTAGGGATAATTTCCTGAGCGTAGTTGCGGCACAGAGTATGGAGCATATATGCAGTTATTTATATCGAGTTCTTGAGCTTGAGCTCTTGAGTTGAGTCTTAGCTGTCAAACTAAATAAAAGGAATACCGTCCATTTTATCGAGCAGAGCATTTAGATTTCAAAATATTTCGAAGGATGTTTAAAAAAAATAAGAAAAGCGGTACTTACTATTGAAAACGAAATCGGAGAAAGTATGAAGCTTATTTGAGGATTTCATATTCGGAGATTCGCGCAATTGACAGTGCTGTCGAAAATTGCTTTCAAATAAACAATATAAATTCCACTGAGCAGAAGATCAGGTGTTCAATTCCCGGTCTTAGTGGATTTTTTTTTAATCACCGGGAATTCATTAATATAGCAATGATAAATATAGCAATCTATAACAACAGTTATAAATGAAATTGATATTAATGTAGCTTAAAAAAATTATAACAAATGAATCCAAGCGCGGCACAGCTTACAACGTAAATTGGATGGTGATCATGTTTAGATTATAAGAATCTCGGTAACACTGATTTTGAAAACAGTACAAACCTGTTCGTAAAGAGCTTCAGCAATTATTGTTGTTCAACATTATACAGAACTAAACTATGTTTTGAACACTTTGAATACGGGTACTGGAATTCCTCACAGCTGATATGGATCTGAGGATACAGTCACCGTTCTTAAGGTGAAGGTGCAGAGTTCAAATCTGGTAAGTACACGGGTAAGTGATATATAAATATATACTATATATAAACATTATAATACAAAGTTCATATAGTTAAATGTTAATTACGCATTACAACGATAAAACAACACCATTGCCGTAATACCGTCCACGAGTATTGTAAACAGTGTTTGACATACATATTTTTTCGATTGCTGTATAGTGACTATGTTAAAGCGTTTATATCAACGTGTTAAGACTACCAATAAAAAGCTGTCTGCCACAGTTCTAAAAATAGCAATTGCGATGAACAAATAAATATGCTGAATATGCGTTTCAAAAGAACAGTTACGTAATAAATTGTATAATTTTTGGATAAAAGCTTCCTAGGCTATAAACCGATTACATATTCTGCTTGACATTTTTTTCATTTTCATGAAGCTGGGTATATTCGCCAGATTTGCTTATGCAAATATTGGCTGGGCGCTTGTGCAACCACTACCTAACCATTACTCAGTTTGAAGTTGTATACGTATTGCCTATGAAGCGTTTATCAAATTAAAAATGTTACTTGGGCAGTGATTTCTCGTGGAAGTGCAGAGGATTTCTCGGCTTCCTCCAAAACGAGTATCATGTCAACACGTTCCTTCCAATTCCCTACTTGAACAGCATTCGGACACGGCCGGCGCCGGTATTGCTTTATAATGGGTCACCAGTTTTTACACATTGAGGATGTATGTTAGTCCCAAGCATCATCTGTTGGTGCTTTGTGTAAATACAGCTGATCGGGCAATAATGGAATTGCATCCGTGGGCGGTTAATCATGCTCATGTTCATGCTCAATCAGATACGTCTGTTTGAAAAAGTATTCGAGAAAGGATTCATTACATAGTGAAATTCACAGCTTTATAATGTACTAGCTGACCCCGGTGCGAGCTTTGCTACGCCTGCTACTAAATGAATGAACAATGGTTGCTTTTTGGAAAGAGTTTTTTTTTTTTTGACTAAAAAGGGGTTGTAGCTTCTATCAGAACATTCTTCTCACAAGAAAAATACACAGTTTATTTTTTAGTTATCTGGATAATTCTCATGTTTGGTTGAAATTTGTGTTTGGAATCTCCATAGAAACATTTCTTGCATTCAAAAAACCCCGCACGTCAATTTTAGTTCCATTTGCTTGATTTGTTCGCAAGTTATGCAGAAATGTTTGTTTCATTTGTATTACATTTTTTACAATACAGGATTTGTTATCAAGTTGTTCGCAGTGATAACAAAATAAGTTATTTTGAAGAGGTGGGGGAAAAAAGAGGGCAGGGGGCTTTCTGGATAAAAAACTCGTTCCATATAATTTATAAAAATTATGTTTGAACATGCAACCACCATGGTGGAGGGGGGGGGTACTTTGTTTATGGATTGTCCCATATCAACCTTCCATCTCCATATAGATCACCCAGTGGTCTTATAACAAGTTTAAGTTAAACGTCTACGACGCCGACCATAAATGGGAGTACATTGGCATACATCGGCGTGCGGTTACGGAAGTGAAATTGATTTTTGTTTATTGGTGGGATTAGATAGAGCATTTTTCTTAACGACCTATTTGGGGTATCATCAAACCATTAAAGAAATGATTGGAAACATGGATGGTTTCTCAAGCTTCCATTAATGTTGATTGGAAAATCTAAAAACCCTCGACCCTTTAAAAACCTAAGAGAACTTCCTGTCAACTATAGGTCATCCAAAAATGCATGGAAGACGAGGAATTATTCAAAAATTGTTCTTTATCAGTTCGTCCCACATGTAGTAACCTTTTGATTGAATCCGGGCATCCTGTAAAGCTGTCCTTGTGCTGGACAACTGTTCAGCACATTGCAGTACAGACGAACTACAAACAAATGATCCAGCCGATGGACCAGCATGATACAGATGGTGAAGGCCCGTTACAAAAAAAAGATCATGAGCAAACGAGATTCTTCGAGCGGCAAATATGTCCATGATAATGTTAAGCACATCGGTATAAAAGACGCAATGTTCTGGAAGGCTGAGAAATATTGCGATTAAAATCAACCGTCTGGAAAGCATTGACGAAGAAAAGGCAGAGTTCGAGATCCTAAAGGACGAAGAAATCGTTGAGAAGCTGCTCAACCGTCAGACCTCGGTGACAGTCTCCTTCACGTCTCTGCATCACTTGATTTTGAAAATGAAAATATCAACGTTTCACTGTACCACTTCTTTTGATTTAATAATAATGCTTGATTTTGAATTACATGGTGACCATTCTGCAGTTTCATGAAAGAAAATAACAAATGAATAACAACAAGAAGACGACTCCACCACCTGGATCCTACATATCGCACTCAACAGCACATGAGCCAGGAACATTGGCTTCACTTCTTTACGAAGGAAGACGTGATTAGACAAATTGCGTCACGCTTACCACTACACCACCGGCGCCGGCTAAAAACTCTCAATTCATAACTGTGGAAGTGCAATTAGAATACAAAGATGAGAGCTGCAATAATTGCGATGCAATGAGCTTGAAAATGCCACAGAAGTAGACGAAGGAAGGTGTTATTCGACGAGCGGAGATAGACACGAGTGGTACAATTTTCAGGAAGTCCGTCAGACTTCGCCGACGACATCGGTAGCATAGCACGTAACTTTGAGACAATGGCGAAGAGGTATATTAGACTTAAGGTCAAAGCTAGCCGGATTGGAGCCGGATTAATGCGTCGAATACAAAGTACATGGAAAGAAGAGGCTAACGGGAGAGACAATGTTAGCCTCCCATCCCGAATATTGACGGAGATGAAATCGAGACGGTAGACGAATTCGTGTTTCTGAGCTCGTTGGTGATCGCCAACAACGACACCAGCAGAGAAATAAAAGGGCGTATTACGTCTGAAAACCATGCTTATTTTGGGCTCCGAACGACGCTACCATCAATTGAGATCGCCGTACCACCGAAGTTGACCATCTAAAAAATCCTCTACGGCTACGAAACATGGCCAATGCTTGCGTCTTTAAACGGAGAGTGCTGCGTACCATCTACGGTGGAATGCAGATGGAAGGTGGGATGTGGAGAAGGCGAATGAATTACGAATTGCATCAGTTGCAGGGAGAACCCACCATCGTCCACACAGCAAAAATCGGCCAACTACGATGGGCTTGGAACAAACGAGAACACAAGAAGAAGAGGATCGGTCTAGGTGGGTCGATTAAGTGGAAGGTGACCTGCGCACCCTTCGCAGATGGCGAGACTGGCCAATTGCAGCCATGGACCGAACGATTTCTGTGTACAACTGAGGCCACCCAATTTTATCTTAACTGTTAGTGAGTAAGTTACCTAAAGGCAAAAATCACAAAAAGGTTTGAACTGATGAAGAGATGAACGAGCGATAGACTAAAAATCATAAATACAGAGAAAAATAGGAAAGAATAGTGTTTTTGCTCCACAAAGTTCAATAATTTATTGAAATTTGATAAATTTTGTTGAAAAACAACACACTAAAATATAAAAAGGGTAATTTTTTAGATTTTTATTTATGCTTCGAAATAACGTACAATTCGATATAACGTACAAGTGTAAAATCAAATTGTACTTTATATCGAAGTTTGCCTGTATTATGATATTCAAGGAGTATTTTTTTGTTATTCATTCTGTTATTTTGGCTGTTTATTCAGCCTGAATGATTACATATTCAGTGATCAAAAAACGATAACCTGGTAATAGAACTTGTTATCAATTTGGTATAATCCTTTGCTCGGGTTGACTGCTCATAATCATCAATTCACTCGCTACAAAGCGGAAAAATACTCTAATTTATTTATCAAACTAAACTAAGCTAATATAACTCTTCCTCCGGGTCAGTACAAAAATCAAACGTAAACGACGCAGCAAAAACAAAACACGTCAGTTTCAAAGCACCGCTTGCTGCGATCACCCACTTCGGCCGCTTTCCTTTCCGTCCGATAACAGCGAGCTCTTTCGGCAGCGGTTCTTGGCTGCTTGAGCCGATTCACGCACATACTTTGCAGCCATATGCTGCGACATTTTGCTTATACTTTCTAAAAATTATTTGATTCCTATCGAATGGTAGGTACTCTATCCAAGGCGCTAGAACGTAAGAAACAATTTCAAGCACAGATTGGAATTTGAAGAGAACATTTCCAGCATTAAACAACTAGTTAAAAGAGAATGAAGACTGTGATAGAGAAATCATGACATGCCCGCAAATAGCGGGCAGAGATTGCAAAAAAGCAAACTTCAAACAAGTTATTTAGTTATTGGTTTTGTTCACTGTTACACTGAATCATTTTATGACATGTTTATTATTCACCGCTAGCAACTAATCTGCCCTGCACAACTAGGAACAACAACGAACTCAACACCCTCTATACTACAGATCTGTACACATGGTCGGTTTGACGTGTTGCAGTTCGGCTCGAATTATCCGTTATAGAATTTTGTTCGTTGAATGTACAACGAGCATTGCCATTTACTCCCGGACGTGTAGTTCAACGCAATTCCATGATCAGCCGGGGCGCAATAATGGAAATTTCAAACAGTACAAGAGAAAAATGCAATCAAACAAACCCTTTAGTTGGCAAACTGATTTGGTCGTCCTGAAAAGGATGGATTTAGTTGACGGGGGAGAAACATGGTTCGTGATTGAACATGGGCTTTCTTCTTGGTCTTCTTGGTTCAGCTCCTCGTCGTTGCGGGTGGCCATCTACAGCTGACGTGGGAGGATTCTTGTCTCATTGTTGTCACGGGCGGCATTTCCCTCCAACTCGTAGGCTTCAGCAGTCATGCTTCTCGCAGCGAGGTTGACGGGAGCATCGGCACCAACAGCCAACTGCACCAACGCCTATCTGGACTACGACTGTCCGCTTAGTAATTTTCGATGATTTTCACGAGGAATATTGGGAAATTGGATCGGTGCAGCTGAAACACAAGACCATCATGCCAGACATTGTGAAACGCCTTCTCGACGTCCAACAATGCCATGGCCATGCCAACTTGCTCCACGTTAAGATGTTAGTAACCCTTGACAACTGATGGACTGTGGAGTAACCTCTCCTAAATCCGAACTGCTCTAGGAAGAATATGACATTTTGTGTTGAGAACTCCAGTGAACGGCTGAGGATCAGCGTTTTCAATAGCTTCGAGATGGAGGATATTAAGCTGATGGAGCGATAGGTTTTTGCACCAACAGCCAACAGACCAAGCTAAGCTCCAAGCATTTGTTTAAGCCCGATGCCAAGTGGACAAAAAAGGGAGTACTTAAATTTGTCAACTCAAGGTTGAATAGTTTATCGACACCTGCGGCCCTCATGTTTTTGGTTGTTTTGATGGCTGCTATCACCTCATCAGCAGTTATTCTTAACTCATCAGGGACAATTGTGGGAGATTCAGCGACTCTAAACATTGAATCTAGTACAATAGGCTCATGCGGACACACCATGGCATGACCTAGGCTACGGGAATCCACAAAGTGCTGGCCAAGTGCATTGGTTTTTTCAACAGGGTCCGTGTTATGATCGGGAAAGGAAGGAGGAGGAATAGGTCTAGGCTTATTTTTAAGAATTTTAGTCATCTACCAGAATGGCTTTGCGCAGTCTGCGAGTGAGCGAAACTGGTTAGCAAACTCTCGATTTCTTTGATCAATCAACCTGGCTTGGCTTTTTTGCAGACGATTAATGTTGGTTTTCAGGTTTTTAGGGGGAGGCCCGAACGTTGGTATTGGCGTCGTATAATATTACGGAGTCGATGGAGATGTTGCGTAGATCTGTCTAGGTCCAGAGAGTTACTCACCAATTTGGAAGCTGGCACGTGTTTATCCCGGGTCAACGCACTGCTGAAATTGCGCCCAACCAGCACGATCGATATTGCGCCGGAAAGCTTGGAATCGGTTGACGGAGGAACCTATGTCGGCCACCACCGGATAGTGGTCCGAGCTGAGTTCCTCATGGACGACAGGATTGGAGATGTTCGTCATGTTGGTCAGGAAGATATCGATGGTAGCATGAACACCGCAACGACTCAAACAAGTGGGAGAATCTGGACTTAAGATGGAGAAGTGTCTTTTCTCGAACCCTTGCTGGACGATGGTACCATTGTGGTTCTTTCGGGTGTTATCGCAGGTCTGGTACTTTGCGATGAGGTCGCCGGTGATAATGAACTGCTCCCGCTGCCGAGTTAATTTGATGATGTCTTGCCGTATTGTCTCTGCCGAGCCGTTGCTAGTGATTGTTTGCTTGGGGCAGTAGGCCGCGATGATAGTGATTGGGCCGGCGGGAGTGTACACTTCAACTCCTATGACCTCGATGACTTTCAGTCCGAAACTGGGCAGTGAGCGGCAGCTGATGTTGAGCCGTAATGCGATGGACATCCTTCTCTGTTAGGAAATCGATAAGCTCAAGGGTTTTGTTCTCAACAGAACAAGCGTTCCAATTGAGGATGTTATTGGTGTCTTCAGGGCCCCCGTTCATGAAGTTGAGCAGTACCCTGATGGCGGCTTCAATTTGTTGTTCCTTGGAACGGCAGCGACTTAACCCTTTGTACATTGCTTGTACGAACTCCATCATCTGGTCCGGGGAAAAGAGCGAGTCATCATCAGACGCATGGATGAAGTAGAGCGAGATCCTAGGATTGCCCATAAAGGAGGGGCATGTGTTGCACGGACGGCGTTGTAGCGGCTGCTGCGAGATGTTGTTGTACGTGAGATGCTGGCTGACGGATTTCCTTCCGATGATTCAGCTGGAGAGGTGGAAGATTCGGCACGCTGTACCTGAGCGGTGGGAAGTTCTCAACCGTATTCGGAGGAGGTTAATGGCGGTTTCGCCCATTCACATTTTGGTTGGACGTCTTCATCCGGATTTCAATAAATTCCGTGCGCTTGGGGCAGGCATGATTTGGGCCATCATGGTTTAACCCACCGTTGGCACACTTGCGCTGGGCAGTCTCCTCCATTTGCTCGCATCTTGCTGTTTCATGCGCTCCTGAACACTTGCCACAGCACTGTTCCTTGACCCATGGCCTAAGGAAATTCAATTCGTACATTGCGTGACGTCAAGCTTCTTGGGGCGGTATGGCTCCCATTCAATAATTAGGTTGAAGCGAGCTCGCAATTTGTAGAGCTCATTCATTTGACCGAGCCCTTCTCCAGGTGGGCCAGATAGAGCAGATCTCGATGATTTCGTGCCTCGGCCCGCTTCATGGGGAACACCTTGATCGGCTTGAGGTTAAATCGTTCAGTTCCTCGACGATATTCTCCGGTGGGTAATCTTACAGTAGCTGCTTCGATTCCAGGAACCGTCTTGCAGCTTTAAAATCTGCTTCGATGGAGCAGCCGATCTTGGTGCCCATGCTGCACAGCTTAAACAGCGTATGGATTAGCGCCGCCACAAGCTCGTTTCTTTCGTCTTTTCCCGAATTTTTCCGGCATTTGTTCCTTATTTTCCCGACTGTTAAGATGAGTTAATATAAATTACTCGTAGCTAAATCTCTGAGCTCCCAAACTTTTTCCAGTTTGATTTACCACCAGACACTTTCCATTTATTTAACATAACGCCTTTTTGTGCGACAGGATGAGCCAATTTTCAACAAATGTTGTCAAATTTGGTAGCTCCTTCTTGGTTCTAGCCAAAATTTATCCAAACCATTTTCTTTTCTCTGGAATCCGGCAAACAACGTCAGACGGCATTAAGGCGAAATTGGAGAGATTTTTTATGTTTCTCTTTCTCGAATTTTTAAAAAAACAATGGAACACTTTTTCTGAAAACTGTTTCCACTTGAAGTTAGTCAGCTAAATTTGCAACCCTGTGGTCTGAAAAAAAATAAGATAACTTTTCTTATATTTCCTAAAACCATTCTTGTAGCCCAAAGTTGTTGCGAAAATTATCGAGTTTGACAGCTTTGCTCATCAATAATTCAATTATTTAGTATGAATGTGATATTTTTTCTTCAATGCGTCTATTGTCTATAAAATAAGAAGTATTTTGTTAGAAGACAACATACTTGTAAATTGCATAGTAAAGCTAGAAACCATTTTTTTAGCACAACCCATAATCTTTGAAATTACTTCGATTAGTCATATACGCTACCCGTGAGTATGTATATGTGCTCTGAGTCGTACCCACGCGGGAGAACAATGAGATGTAGAACATCCGCACAAAACGTAGAAGTGAAAAAATATCCCGTTCGTTAGAACGGGTGCCTGAATGAAAATACAAAATAAACCATCAGCAGCGAGATCATGATGAAGCTTTCAAATGACTTGTTCGATTTGCTACAATTGATAAGTGTCGTGAGATATATTATCTCTAATTGCAGTGGAAAATGTTACGTAATCATCATCAGCAATTGCATACGAATGCAATGACTTGAATTATAACACTGCATAATGCAATATATTTTGAATGCATTGAACGATAGAAATAATTCATATATAAAAACGACATTTAGGTAATTATGAATATGCCTATACTTTTCAAAATTGCGATATGTTGATGAGTCAAAAGTAAAACAGCCTTAGCATTTATTGTTTCAGAAGCAACTCAGTGAGTTTAGACACTAAAATGGTTTTCAGAAAGTAAAAAGAGAGCGATGTTTGAGTGGTTGAAAAAGAAGCGAAGTTTGGAAACAAATCCTAACAAAGCAGATGGAAGCTCGTCGGCAGAACAGGAAACCATATCTGGAGTTGGTAGTAGTGAAAGTCAGTCTTCAGACCGAATCTCTGTTCACGATGAATACCAACCGACCAATCTTTCCGGATTATTCCTTCAGACGGAAACTAACGATGTTAGGTATGTGCCAGTTTTATTTTACATGTGACTTGTTCTATGAGTCAAATATACCCTCCTCATCTCAATTCAGACAACCTATTCTAAAATGTTTACGATAATTGGGTGGAGACGCTAGTCTTTTTGGATGAGCGCACAATTGAGGCAACTCCTAGAAATGATAGCATACAAATGCAAATATTTAGAAACAACTTTTTAGCATTTCATGAGTCACTTGATGTGTTCTGAATATCTTTCGCGGTGGTCCTTACATTTTGATATTGTATATGGAAAATCCTCAATTTGTTTTTGCAAAAGAATCTAATTCTTCTAATTGTATCAGCGGTGACGGTAAAATTGTAATCAGTATAAAAACTGCGGTGAAAATAATAATGAGATACTTAGCAATAGTCATATTGTCATCATAATATTCAATAAAGCAAAATTGTCTTGGCAATCATAATCTTAACCATTATGAACAAAATTAATAAATCAAAACATATCACTAACAATTCAATCATAATACAATAGTTATCAATCAATAATAAAACAATCATAAAAAAAACATTTTGATACCTATAAATAAACTAACAATCTTCGTATAACCATAATGTCCAACTAACAAATTATCGTATAACCATAATGTCAAAATTTTCATTGCAATAATTTAATCATATATAACCATCATTATCAAAAAAAAAAAAAAAAAAAAAAACGTGAAGAAGAAATAATTTTTTTTTGGATAATCATGATGGTCATAAACTTGTTTATCGAGACAAATATAATCATGGAAATTAAAGGAAAACCAATCAAAATATGTTTATGGCTGTTTATACTATAATTGTCAAATATTCATAAAAATATCAATGATCACTATAGTTTGATTCATCACATTTATCATAATATAAGTAATCATAAGAATCTTGAAACATAATACTCAATACTGTTATAATTATCGTGAGAATTATATTATCGAACTGAACTACTATAAAAATCAAAGTTATCATAATAATCATCATAATTATCTTAATTAGTATGATCCAGATATATTTTTTTTTTGAGCGTAGAACCACTGCGTCCACTGAGTTGAACTTTTGTTATATAAAATATAGATCCTAATTCTGACATATTTTGTAAAAAAATTCTGACATATTTTGTAACAAGATACAAAATCCAGAACTCTTTGAAAACTTGTCAATTGCATTTGACAGGTACGCTTATTTTGTATTCAATGTGTAGATCTGAATAATTTCCCTAGATGAACATTCGTCCAATAACTTTTATGAATTGAAGTTTGTCATTTGACAGTTAGATTTCAATAATGCATTTCAAAAACAGGAATATTATTTTTCCGTTTTTTGAACTACCGCAATCGACAATAAATTTGTGAGATTTGATAAATCTTAAACATATATATTTCTAAGAATACGTGTTTAATTTAAATTTCTATAATCTCTGGAGAAACTATATGAACTAGAATTGAAATCTCCATGATAATAATTGTGGAAGTACATTTAGAGCACTTACGCGACAACAGGCTATATTCTAATAGTGTAAAGCAGTTCACGCTTTTGACTTTACCAAGAAAGAAAAAGGAGTGTGATTGTCAAATATCAGACTGTATTGTAGTCGAAAACATGAGATGTTGTTTTTTCTTTAACTTTAGTGTACTGGTTCGAGATATTTCGAGATACTTATCACAACAATCATATAGATCACAACAATAATATAAATTATAATAATCAAACAATAATCAATCATAAAAACATGAATTGTTAAAACAAAAAACGAAAAAAAATAATAATATCTATTAAATATTCATCTCTAAAATGTTAATCATCATAATAATCTTTTAAATAGAATTTATTGCAATAACGATCACAACATTAATATTCAAAACATGTATTGATTATTCAAATCATAATAGTCATAATAATAATTATCTTATGCAACATAATTGTAATTATTTTAAAAATGATCTTATGTATAATAACCGTTATAATCAATATAATCAAAATCAAAACTAGTTATTTTCGTTATCATTATCAAAATCCTACAAATAAAAATGATTAAAATAATACGGAAACTAAAAAATATTCATAATAATGACATGCATCATTATTATCAAAATCATAATAAGCAGCAACCTAACAATCATAAGAGTAAAAATAATTAAAATCATCATTATGAAATTAATGAGCAAAACTACATTTAAATAATTATCATCACCATAAAATTAGTGATAATAAACAACTTTTTCACAATGGTTACCATAAAAATCAGATTTTTTTCCATAATCATAATTAGTTAAATAAAACAAGCTGAATAATATTGAACAAATTGATGTTTTCATTACAATCAGCAAAAGAATCAATGCATCATTAACACATATTAAATTGAAGAATTGATTTCATTAGTAATTATCTAATTATATCATTCTTATAAAGTTGAATCGAGAATATTCAAAGTAATCATGATAGTAATAATGAAAATAAATTTATAATAAATATTATTAATAATTGTAATCATTATGATCATAACAACACATATGCATCATAAGATAATTTATGATGAAAATGTTCATGAGAATACATAAAATTATCAAACCATCATAAATACAAGAGAGATAGGAATAATATATATTGATGATTATCATGATATGAATAATCATAATAGTCATTATTATCGCAGTGATTTACAGTAATAGTAATAATAACTCTCGAAAAGATCTTCAAGAATTTTTTTTTTTCATAAAAATATCAATAGAAACTAAATAATTTAATAATAATAATCATAGTCATTAATATATTGATAAGTTTTATTGTTATACTAATTACAACTTTTAATATTATTATAACCATAAAAGTTATAGCAGAAACAATAAATAAATAATTAAATCTACTGCTATAATAATTATCATAGTAAAAATTTAAATATCTTCGATAGTTATAATAATAATAACAATAAAAATATTAGTGTTTAAACCATTCTACTAATCTTATTCAAAAAATATAAAATATTCAAAATTATGAAAGCAATTTTAATAATATCTAAATTGATGATAATAATTGTTATGTCAATTCTATTATAATTCAATTACTTTATATGTACATGTATACATATATTCTTGTAATGATTTGGATAGTCATTATTATTATCACAGTTATTATTACATTTAATGTTAGACCCAAGGATTCCTGTATCTCATAAATTATCATTATCTTATATATTATAATCTTCAGTATTATAGCTGGTATAATAAAAATTATAATTCGAACGATAACTATAACAAAAGTTTGAATAATAATAGAATAAATAGAATGATAATAGATTATAATAGTAATATAATAAAATAATTTTATAATAATAATTTTCAAACAAAAATAATCATAAGAAACATAATAACCATATATATCATAAAAATATTAATAACCATAGAAGCAGTATTAACGTGACAAAGTAACTGTATTGTTATTCATTGTTATCATAATTATCATTATCATAATACTAATAAGCTTAATTATCTTGAAAATTCTAGTAATAATTCAACAGAATGATCATTATTGTTATGAATATCTTTTTTATGAAAATAAACAGAATTTGAGTGACAATCATAGCAATCATACACGTAAAATAATCCACACATATTTATTGGCAAAAATCCATGGAAAATTCCACATAATATTGATTTGTTCACACACAAATAGAACCCTCTGAGAAACACAAATAAAGTATATATGACAAATGAAAAGTATATGTGGCCACACTTAGTGGTTATGTGTATACATAGGAAGTATGTATGGTTACAAATAGTTATCATTGGTTGATAACATTGCAAAAATTCATGTGTCGGACACATAGATATTATCATTGCTTTTTTATCAGTGTATAGTCATTATCATAATAACCATTACAAAATTAACAAAATTTACATCAAAACCATAAAACCATCATTATAATGATCGTATAGATGAATAAAATAATAATTATAGTAATATTACCAAAAATAATTTTAGTTATTATAATTATTATAATTAGAATAATAATAATTATAATAATAATAACAATTTCAAAATGTGTATAAGAAAAATAACAATAACAATTATAATGCCAATCAAAATAGTAATTAAAATAGTATTCATCACTATCATAGTAATAAAACTCATCATTGTTATAAACATATTCTTTATCATTGTTATGATATCAACCAAAATAAGCCTTAAAATAAAACATACGAAATAATCAACCAATGATAATCACCATTATCAGGACAATCATAGTCATAATAATTATCCCACTACTGAAACATCATTATTCATCATAAATGAATCAATATGTTATTGTTATCTGTTATTTCATAATCATAATTATTTGAAATTTGACAATTGTGTTCAAATTATCATAAAAACCATCACATGCATACTATTTTGTACAATTATTGTAATTATCTGATTATTTTGAATATCCAAAACATATTAATAAAAATATATATTCTAATATAGTCAAAATGATTCTAATAAACACCAAAATCTTATTTAGAAAAAAAAAAAAAATTACGATCATTATCGTTATGATAATCGTAATTCTTGATCATACTAATCAAATTCATCAGTACCATAAAAGTAAAATTGAAATTATGATTGATTATGATAACAATCATCCCAATAATTATCATGAAAATATTTCTTATTATACAAAAAAACAACCTTCATTTATCATAAAAGAAATCACGATAGAAATGTTCGTAGTACTCATTATCGTTATTACTTTCGCAATAATCGAAGAAATCATTATAATCCTCACATAAAACTTCTTAACAAAATAAACAATAAAAAAATATATTCAAAATAATCATTTGAATACTTAAAACTATAACAGAAACAGAAGTGATAACAACCAAATCATTGATAGAAAAAATATTTAATTAATAATAATAATAATAATAATAATAATAATAATATTAACAATAATAATAATAATAATAATAATAATAATAATAATAATAATAAAAATAAAAATAAAAATTATAATAATAATAATAATACCAGTAATAATATGAATAATCGTAAGAGTGATAATAATTATTCAAATATTTTGAATGTTATAGTAAAAATGCTAAACTAACCTTCATAATGAAAATTATAATTATTATATATTTTATTCATATGATGATTGTTATGACAATCCATATTATCATAATAATATTTATGTTGTTACAAATATAAATATCATAATAATAATACTAAAATGGATAGAAGACCAACGTATTACCAATGCTAATAATTTTTATTATCAGAATTATTTTATAATAATGTTTTATTTTTTAATATTTCAATCAGCGTTAATATTTTAATTTGAATAATAATAAAAATGTTGTTCATAATAAGCTGATAAGAATAATAATTTTCATCAATATTGCATGTCGCACGATTTCAATACTTCAAGTTTTTGCTATTTTGCATCATTCACGGAAATGACCAATACCACGATGCCACTTGAATTTAGGTGTGGCTCGAATGGGTGTGAAGTCAGAGCAACGGAAATTCATTAACTTTCACCTTAAGCACAGCTGCCCGAATTCTTATTTCACCATGTGTTTATATCCTTACAAACGCAATTCGCCAAACTTCAAACACATTCGCCACCACATGAAAGATAAGTTTATTTCTGGCCTCACCTGTTACAGTGTAGCCAGATCTTCTAAGGGCATTTTCAACGGTGGTTCAAATCGTGGTTTGGATTTATTTGTTTAGATCAAACGCAAAAACATCGCTGCATCGCTGGTGTTTGTAAATTTTGTTTTATACCGGATCTATTTTGCATCATTTTCAGAACTTATATAAGCTTCTAAGTTTCTTACTGAGACGCACTCCTTAAAAATTTAATTTAATGAACTTCGGAATATCTATAAAGATTGGATTGAAATATCTAGAATGAACATGCCAGAAGTTGGTTTAACTTCTCGGCAGTTGAATAAAATAATTGGAAGTTTCCAGATAATCATGAAGTTTGCTCGCTGTCTTTCGAGACATGGTGGAACTTTATAGAAGTTCATTGAATTGCCGAAAAATTATTAACGTTTCTGGAAACTTGGATGAACTTCCAAAAAGTTTGCTGATCAACCATGGAATAGGAAAAGCTTTCTGGAAATAACGGAAACTTAGAAAATCAGCTTTCGCTTCCCAGAAGTTGTTTTAACATCCTGCAGGTACATATTCTGTGATAAAAAGCATATTTAAATAACTTAGGAGAAATTGAAAAAAAATCTTCGAAGCCGTGGGATTTCTGTGGAATAGTTAGCATTACCGAGATGTTGTTAAACCGTACAAGAACTTTTTATAATCTCCAAGATTGTGAAGAGGTGGAAATTCTACGAAATTGATTAAAAAGTAGTTGGTTTCTTTATTCTCGTATTGGTTGGGTTCGAAAAATAATCGAGTAGTAAGAAGTTTAAGTTCTTCTTATAGCTTAAATACTCTGAACTTTTGGGATGTTTTCGGAATTATTGGAAAGTTTCTAGATCACCTGGAAAGATCCCTGAAGTTCTAGGAAGCTCCCCAAACTTATGGAAAAATTCTTTGAATGTTTCCTAATTTTTTCAAATGCTCAAAAAATCCAGTTTCCTGTTTATCTGGGACGTTTTCTGAAATTCTGGAAAGTTTCCCGATCTTGGAGAAAGTTTACTGAAATTCTTGGAAGATCGCAGGACTACTGAGAAATTTTCTGAATTGAGCTTCTGGAAAGTTCCCTGAACTTCTGGGAAATTTTCTGAATTTCTGGGACATTCTCTGAACGTCTGAGATGTTTGCTGACCTTTTGGAAAGTTTCCTGATCTTTGGAGGAGTTCCATGATCTTTGTGAGCATTTCCTGAAGTTCTGAGAAGTTTTTTGAATTCATGAGAAACCCTGAACTTCAAGGAAGTTTCTTGAACTCCTACATGTTTGCTGGACTTCTAAGAAGTTCTGTATATGTCTAGCAAGTTTGAAATTCTAAGAAGTTCAATAAACCTCTAGGAAGATCCGCAAACTGTTGAAAAGCTTCATGAATTTTTTGACTGTTCTCTATTGGAAGTTCTCTAATTTTCTGGAAAGTTCCTTGAATTTTTGGGAAGTTCCCTGAACATCTTGAGTACTTTTATGAACTTCTGAAAAATATCCAAAATAATCTGATAAGTTTTTCTAAATTCTGGAAGCCTCCTGAATAACTTGATAGTTACCTGAACTTCTGTGAACAATCCTTTACTTTTGGAAACTTCCCTGAACTCGTGGTAAGCTCCTTGAATTTGTGGACAATTCCCTGAATTTCTAGGAAACAATCTGAATTTCAGGGAAGTTGTCTGAACTTCTAGGAAGAATTCTTAATTTCTGGAAAGCTCCCTGATTTTCTGGAAAGTTCCCTGATTTTATGGTTTGTTGTTTTGACATCAGGTATGTTCCTTTGACATCATCAAATCTAAAAAGTATACCGAGCTTCTGATAAGTTCCCTGAGTTTCTAAGTGCACTGAATTTACAAGATTTTTTTCGAGCTTTTGGGAGATAATTTTTGTCTATCAGTTTCTTAACCTTTTCCGATTATGAGGGGCGTAAATACTGCGGGCCGTAAGTCTTGAGGACAGATTTGCAAAAAATACCTCAAGGTCACCAACCCCCAAGTTTTCGTCTAGAGAGCTAGCTGAGGACATACGCCAACATCCGTTAGGCTGCGAGTGCACCTATGTAACACTAAGCCCAACATATCCAGCTGCATCGCAACAGCTGAAAAAAGTCATCAGTTTACTCTAGTTATCGCATAATGTCTAGGATTATATCCCTTGGCGTGTTGAAACGCCGCAGAAAGTGCTTCTTGTCATAGGTTGGCGTGGCACTATCTATCACTATCAGCACTATCTAATATCGTTTAAATGAGATGCATGCATTCACACACTCACCACCACTCAAACCAATCCATGGTAAAAAGTTTGCGAAAAATCCTCGGTCTCTGAAAAAAACAAAACTTCTGATCTCTGGATGATTGCCAAGATGATAGATAGGGGTTTAACAACAAGAAATAATACACCGGTGCGGAGAACGCAAAGTTGGTCTGTTTTTTTTAAGTTTGCTGATGCAAATCAACTATAAAGATGTTAAAATAGACCACCACTGAAAATGCTCTAAGCGATACGTTTTGAACAGGCTGAACAATGAGATCGGTGGACCGAGTAAATGACAAAAACGCTACTCAAATCATTTGAAAAAGGTTTGAGTATGGTTCCTTCCAAATGACAAAAATTCCCGATGACTTTTGAAATTCCCGCCTTTTTCCCGCATATTTCCCGGTGATTTTGGATTCCCGCATTTCCCGATTTTCCCGAGTCTGTGGCCACCGTGGACGTTGAACGGTGGCTTGAATCGTCGCAACACTGATTGGTGTCGGCAGGGTTGCTGCCAACTTCTGCAGCTCAACTTTGAAGCTTGCCACCTCGAGCAGGTGGCCAAGCGTTGAAGAGACACGAGGAGGGCCCGTAATCGCGGCACGAACGACGAGCGGAAAGAAATCGAAACACTACACTACCGAATAGCGCGAGAAACACACACAATGATATCTTAGTTGGATTATCACTGGTGAGGTCCAAACAAATATCGAAGAAAAGCGGAGAAAACGAACTGTGCTGCTCAAACGTCAAGCAGAGAATGAGATGTAATGTGCTCAAACGTCAAACAGAAAATGATGTATGATAATAAGATAACATCATTCTGGGTTGCCTCCCTTATTTAAATATGAAGTCTGTGCTAGGACAATACTGTTCTTCTTTAAGCATGCCAAGCTTATTGCTTTCACAATTTGGATATTGCTTGCTCTTAACTTAGTGTTGTAAAGGCACTTCCTCAGTTTTTAATTGAGAGCTTTTAATACCAGGTACCATTTTCGCATTAGTATGATTATGTGGCAAGTACAATCATACCCTATGCCCAGGGAGTCGAGAAAGTTTCTTGCACGAAAAATTCCTAGACTTGACCGGGAATCGAACCCAGCCACCTCCAGTTTGGTGTTGCTTTGTACCCGCTTTTACCGACTGAGCTAAGGGAGGACCAGGACTATATTGTGCATTTGGTAAATTTGCTCTGAAAAATCTATATTATAAGATATAATCTTGTATTTACGTTATTATCAATAGTTTAATGTTAAAAACCAATCAATTTGAATATTAAAACTGATTTGTAGAAATATTCCAGATTGATTGGTGTAAAGATTTTGAAAATCGATCATGAAATGAATAAGTTATTAACATTCAAAACCTGAGCATATTTCGTGACGCTTCAAATTTTTGTACTCGCAACGTTTACCTCTGTATGGAAAACAAAAACGTAGTCATACGTCAAAAAGAGGTGAACAAAAGTTTTGACTAACAGTAATTCAAGCATTATTCAACATGATACTAAAATGAAACACAAGTGGTTAAAAGTGCAATTATTTGTTGAAAAGTGCTAATTGAATTAAAAGTGCAATTTTCTGCAAAATAGTCTACAGATCCGAAAACATCCCGTGCATCTATCACTTCATCGTCCATCAATGTTGACTACTACAAACGTCGTTAGCAGCTATCTACGTCATCGTAACCCTCATCACCAACACATCACTTTCCTCAGGGGGATGTAGTTCACTCGTTCTGCAAAAGGTTTGAAGTTCAGCTCGCTCAACAACGCCTCCTTCCAATATATCAGCTTAATTGAAATTGTTTTCCATCCCCCCATTTTACTGCACTTTATCTCCCAGCATCGTCAGTTGCATACTGATGCACTTTCTACGCTGATGATGGGCTTCGATTCCTTGATGGAACCGTGATGCACGATCCTCTCGATTCCTGACCGCTGTTGAGATTTCTTGCGGGAGCCAATTTGAGCTGTCAGTTGGCGGAGCCAATCAGGCATATCTCAGTAATTCGTGTTAAAGGCCTGAAAGCATTTGCAATGACTTTAAATACGATTCTCTTGAATCTTAAATCACTCGTGGAATGACGTTGGTTGAAATGGTTCTACCATGTGGAGTAGCAGGATATGTGGGATTCCTTTAATTTGAGAAATCAACGTTGTTCGACAGTTCGAATTGGCCCCAGTTGTTGTATCCGCCAGACTGAATCTGAAGTGGCTTATGCCCGTGAGAAAGAATTCTGCTCTTGTTGAATAAACAAGTAAGGTGCATCGCGATGAAAGCTTTTGAAGTGACATTACTATCGTTTCGAAAATTCAAGGATACAAATATTAGCTCTTATGGAACTTGAAACGACATAACGGGAACGCTGAGTTTCAATTCCTGAGCGATTTGTAGTTCCGTAGTGTAGCGATAGTACACTTTTCAAGCAATCACCTTAACACGCTGGGAGAAAACGATGGAATTGATTGTCACCCGGACCGAACCCGGAAGCGCAGACGGTGACACTAAATCCATCCAATCAACCGTTGGTTTGCCACTGAGCGAGCAAAGTGCTGTATGAGTCCTCTGGGGGGTTTCTACTCTACGGGAGCATTCATGCAAAGAAATTCCGCCAACGTACGCTTCCCACCCACTCAACGGAATACAAGCCAGGAGTCCGGGCCTTCGGATGTTGAACATCTCAAGTGGAGAGAAAGCTTTGTTGGTTTGCGCAGAACAAATTGTAATTGGTTTTTCCTGAAGTGTTTCCCTTCCCATAACCTCGGAAAATGCGAACGGAAATGTGCACATGCGGGATCACCGGCCAAGAGTGCGTTCTACACAATACTGCAGCACCAGGGCCAGTCTGATGCCCGATGTTCACTGCGTCGTCGTCGTCGTCGTCGTCGTCTTGGTCGATTGAGGGACAAGGCCACTCTTTAGCAGGATGAAGTTGGCTCACTGCAGCCACTTCAATTGCATGCTGCGAATGGGGAATAAGTTACAGTTGGTCAGTCAACCAGATAGCACGAGGGTATCCGTTCCGGTTGCCGGATTATGTAATGGCTTTTACACTGCCGGCACACGGGATGTGCTATTTTATAAGTATTTTATGGTCACAATGAGATTTAGACTGGTTCAAATTTTGAAATTATTGCTCTATAATGCTTAAATGCTTTTGAATTAGTTCTTAATTTGCTTCCCATAATTTTAACACATCAAGTTTTAAACTGGCGTTATACAAACTATTTGAAAGTTACAAAACAATGAACTCTCGAACTACAACGGCAATCTGTGATGGAATCCAAGAGCGATGAAGCTATTATTTCAGAACCAAACCAAATCTCCTTTGGAGATGGTAACTGGATTACGGATAGAGCTATAACTGTGACAATATGGACGATGGGAAGATATGTTTTTCAAGAATGTGTGTACTACGCAGATGTGATCGCCAAAATCAACGGACTCTTCATCTGTAGGTGTTCTGTTACACACCTCCACAATGGACGATAAAGTAGTTCGACCAGATGTTAGACAAACTCACGATAGTGATAATAGATCGAAGGCCACGAGTCATCACCAGAGTTTCACCAACTCAAGGGGGGAGGGGGGGGGGGTGTGGATTCCCCGAACTGACCAAACTACCCATACAGCATCAATCATGGTAACCCATCAAAATTTGACGTAGCTGTATCAGTCTAACTCTAACCGCGATGGCAAAAACAATGAAACAACTCCGTTCAGAAGCGTGCGTGACCCGCCGGGTCGAAGACGGACATCGTGCGGCACTTTGTGGACGCCAGATTCGCCCGTTCTGGCATTTACAACATCCTGGCACTATTAGAAAACAATCAGAGCATCAAAAAGAAAGCCCGGTTCCACACGGCCGACGACCCTGAGCGACAAGTTAGGATGCCGAAGAGGAAGACCGAGGGAAAAGTGGCTACATCGCGGTGTGCACAGCGTAAGATCTACTCCAACAATTTTGTCGCAAAAACTGAGGAGGAATTGATAAATAAAACGAAGAAAGAACTCAAAAATATTCTTAAGGCATGTTTTCGTCCGCCATGGCGAATGTTTCGGTTAACTGCCGGAAGGCCGCTCGCAAGGGTGTAAATTTTTTTGCAAGTAAGCTTAAATAATTACCTTCAATGGGAAATTTTTCAAAAGTAATTATCTGCCTTAGATTTTTTTTATCACCATCCGAAAAAAAAGTCCTTCTTTTATGCAAACGATACCAGAGGTCGGCTTTTGTTGCCTTGCTGCTTGATATTCATTCACATTGACCGCTTTTGCCACCTTTTCGCAGGCGTATTTGACGTGCGCGTTGAAATTCAAGCGGCTTACAACCATCACCCCCGCTTTGATGTCAACTCGCTGAATCCGTTGAACACTACGTCTGTCTTATGATGAGCCAATGGTATCTATCGCCTCTGCCGTCAGCATCTCGACCTCTTCCAGAGTATCGCCCGTTATCGTTAGGACGACATCAGCTGCAAATCCGACGAATTCAACTGCATTAGGAAACTTCAGCGTTAATACTTCATCGTATATCGCGTTCTGGTTGGCCCAAAATTCGAGCCTTGTGGCACCCGCACCGTGACCCTGATAGATTTCTGCCCCAACTCTTATTCGTAAAACAGGATTCTGTTCTGGAAATAACTGCTTAGCATCCTGCCAGGAAAATGCATTTTGTGCAGTGCTGCGGCAGTCTGGTGGTTCGTGACCAGGTCGATCGCAATCTTCCTGCCCGACCATTTACGGTTCCTGTCGTACCGTACCTGCCGAATCTCGCATCGTATGGCCGTGCTTCTTGCGATCGAGACAGCCAGGAGCAGAACCGGGATCTGGGGCTTCCTTCACAGTTTAGCTTAAAAGAGGCTCTACGTTTCCAAGGTGCACCCTGGAAACGTGTACCGTATGTCTGTGCTTACACAGGGTTCGGAAAATCCTTATGGACTGACCTGACACAGAAGCCTTCACTTGGTTATCGTGCACTGTGCCAGAATGTGGTCAGGGTCGACCTTTGAGAAAAGACCGGCTTCTGATCCCACTAAAACCCGTTTCCTTGTTCCACAACCGGAACCCTCTCCATGGGACTGCACTATGGTATTACTTCGTTGAAGGTCTTGGCCACAATTGAGCCATATAGCTCCTACTCCTTGCCACAGCCATTTTGCTCTCACCTAACTTGGTTCAGCCATTTAGCTCCCATCCTCAACGTTATCGCGATGAGTAGTCCCTGACGGTGGATGCGGATCTACTATATAACGACGGAGAGGTCCACGACGTTGGAACATCACCGGAGATCGACAACCAACTACTCTACTCAACCACTCACTTCTTGATTCCCCCACCACTTTCACTGTAGAACCGAAATGATTTGTGTAATGACTCCGTTGATCGCATTCCAAGCGGGGCTGGTATCTGCCCCGGTGATAGCAACCATCTCGCTTCGCAATGGTCCGAACCATGGGTAGTCAAAGACCACGTGCTCCCGTGTCTCTTGGACGTCATGAGACTGAACGTACTATTCAACTTCACCCCGTTTCGCTTGGTTTCCAGCGCAGTGACCCAGGCTGAACATCCGTATCTCAGTAACGTTGATGATACACTAGCCAGTAGACGAGCTTGCTACTGCTAGGTTCGTAGCTATTCGGCATGGTTCTGGCTACCGCATTGACGGCCTTTGCCGCTTTCCCACAGGCATAATCCACGTGCTTGTTGAAATTTAGCCGGTCGTCGATCATCACACCCAAATACTTCAGCACGCGCTTCGAAGCTATGGCAAGCCCTCCGATAACGATTTCTGCTCGCTGTACCGTTTTGCAGTTGCTGACTATAAGCACCTCAGTTTTCAGGTGGGTCATCTGTAGCTTCGTCCTCTGCATCCAGTTTTCAATTAAGCCGATTACTTCGGCCGCCAGCATTTCCACTTCTTCCAGTGTTTTTATTTTCACCGATAATACGATACCATCTGCAAAACCAACGATCACTACGCCTTTGGGAAGCTTCAGCGGCAGCACCCCGTTGTACATCCCGTTCCAAAGTGTGGCGCCAAGTAGGGAACCTTGCGGAACTCCCGCCGTAATATTCACCGATTTGCGCCCCACGGAGCCGCCAGTTTCTGAAAGTTACTCTTCAGTACTCTGCACAGGTAATCAGGGATCCTCATTCTGTGCAGCAACTCGACAATAACCTCCCAGCTGGCGCTATTGAAGCCGCCTCCGTTTGGACATCTTTACGTCTGTCTCGACCACTGTCCGAATGGCATCCACCGTAGACTTCCCTTTCCGGAAACAGAATTGCATCCTCGGAAGCCCGTGTTTGCTCTCAGTAAATTTCGTCAGCCTGTTGAAGATGATCCTCTCCAGGAGTTACTCAAGCGTATTCAACAGGCATATTGGCCTATACGATGCTGAATCATTTCCTAAGAGGCTTTCCTGGCTTCAGCAGCTACACTAATTTCTGTATCTTCCACCAGTCCGGGAAACGTCCCTCATCTAGACATTTCTGTAGCGCAATCCCTGAAAGGTGAACATCCAACAAGCAAAATATCACTCCAGAAAGTCGTGAAATTTCCTTGTGTCATAATTGACGACGAAACATACGTACACGAAGACTTCAAACAGCTTCCTGGTCTGGTTTTTTATACCGTAATGCAAAAGAACGTAGCTGTCGAGCATTTCCGGACAAAGAAGGTGTCCCTATTTCCGAAGAAGTATTTGATTTGGCAGGCTATGTGTATTTGTGGTCCGAAAATCCAAAAGTTTCGTCTCTACCGTCTGAAAAACATGTTCCTACCCGCTTATAAGAAACCACGACTCTCCAGCTCTGTTTTGACCTGACAAGAGGTCAAATACGTGCCAATAACAGCTGATGCACCAAACTGTCCAGAACTTCGCAAAATAGAGAAGTACTGGGTTCTAGTTAAGCGGAAGCTCTTCGAAACTAAGAAGAAAGCTGTTACCGTGGACAGCCTGGCAACGCGTAGCAACCAGACAAGATGTACGAATTTCAAGAACTCTACCAGCGAAATCCTGCGGCAGAGCAAACAGATGGAACGCTTCGGCATTCAAGAAAGCGGTTTCTCCAATCGATTATCGGGTAGCCCGGAGCTCATGGTGAAAAAGTTTAAAAAGCTGTTCAGCGTGCGGATCTTCTTGTTCAGCAAACGGTAGCTGTACTTCCAGCTGACCAAAAATAACGCAGATGATTTTTGTCGTTCACTGAAACGATGAACGGGTGCTGCGAAGACTTCGAGCTCAACAACATCACGGTGGATCAGTTCAATAGCCTGATTTACATCTGCGGGTTACGAATATGGAACGCTCCACTGTCTGCAATTTGTAACCAGATCCACGTTGCTGCCAATCAAGACAATCAGATCCAACGGTACAAAGCTGCGTTTCCAGAAGTGTTCAAGCCCGGCCTAGGACTCTGCAAGAAGATGAAGGCGAAACTCTTTCTCAAGCCCGGTGGTCTGGTTTCAAACCCAAGCGACCAGTTTCTTTAACGTCCATGGTGAAGATCGATGCAGCGCTGGAGCGTCTTCAATCCCTGGATATCATTACGCCAGTGGATTTTTCACAGTGGGCTGCTCCAATCGTCGCAGTAAAGAAATTAGGAGTAAAACTACGTATCTGTGCCGATTACTCTACCGGGCTGAATGCTGCTTTGGAGCTCAACCACTATCAACTACCGGTTTCTGAAGACCTTTTAAGCAAATTAAATGGATGTCGATATTTTAGTATCATTCACCTCAGTGATGCTTATCATCAAGTGGAGGTTGACGACGACTCGAAGCAGATGTTCACAATCAGCACTCATCGAGGTCTCTTCCGTTTCAACCGGCTCGCACCTGGGTAAAATCTGCTCCCGGAGCTTTCCAGCAGCTGATGAACAGCATGATAGCTGGCCTCATTGGAGTGGATTCATTCCTGGACAACATCTTGGTTTCCAGCAAAACCGAAAAGGAGCACCACGAGTACGTCAACGGCTTCAATCTTACAGTTTCGTTCTACGGGAAGAAACATGTAACATTCTTCAGCCGCAGATCAAGTATCTTGGACACATCGTTGATGCCAAAGGTCTCCAGCCTGACCTATCCAAGGTGGAAGCTATCGCCAAGATACCACCTCCCAAAGATGTCACAACTCTACGTTCATTACTTGGTGCAGTGAATTTCTACGGAAAGTTTGTTCAGGAGATGAATCTGCTCAAGAATAATGCCAAAAAAGGTTTTGAATCAGGAGTGTCAGAAATCGTTCCAGTGGTTCAAGGAGGTACTTAAATCGGATTTGATGTTGACGCATTATGATCCTACATAATACATCATCGTTGCTACCGAGGCATCGCAGTCCGTTATCGGGGCATGCCTTCTTCACAAGTTCCCAGATCGTACACTCAAACCCATCGCTCACGCATCTCGCTTTCTCACTCCCGTGGAGGCATACTATGGACAGATCGAGAAGGAAGGTCTTGCGTTGGTGTTCGCCGTGACAAAATTCCATCGTATGCTGCTAGGGCGCAGGATTCGTCTCAAAACGGATCATCAACCACTACTGCTGATCTTCGGACAGATGAACGGAATTCCAGTTCACACGACCAACCGCCTTCCACGTTGGGCACTGACACTTCTGTGCTACAATTTTGGAATCGAGTGCGTGTCCACTACGCAATTTGGTTATGCCAACGTACTATCTCGCCTTATCAACAATTACGTTAAACCGGATGAGGATTTCATCATGGCCTCCATTGAACTGGAAGATGACTTCGAGGTTCCACTCCAAGAAGCCTTTTCCTCGCTGCCTTTGACATTCAACTCGGTACGTGTCGCCACTCGCAAGTGCCCCGTTCTCCAACAAACGGTCCAGTATATACAGTGTGGAAGGCCTGCCAAATTCGACAGCATCGCCAATACTGCCATACGCCCTTTCTTTGCTCATCGAGATGCATTGTTGTTAGTAAAGGGCTGCATTATGATGTGCAACCGTCTGGTGATTCCGGAAAATCTTCATCAGAGAATGCTCAAGCAACTCGTATGTACTCGCGGATGAAAGCTGTTGCACGTAGCCACATGTACTGGCCGAGCATTGATGAACACATTGCTGACTTCGTCAAGAGATGTGACAGTTGTGCCACACATTCCGAGTCACCCCCCAAGGCACCGTTGCATTCGTAGCCACGAACACAATCTCCCTGGGAACGAATTCACATCGGCTTTGCAGGCCCACTCAACGGTCTATACTTCCCGGTAGTTGCGGACACCTTCTCAAAGTGGCCAAAGATTCGCATCGTACGATCCCCGACTGATCACTTCTCTGTCGATGTTTCGCTATTACCATTTCCTTTTTGATGTTAGCAACCTGGCATTTCCAGGAAACTTACGTTTGAAGTCATTGTTTACAATTGTTATTTGCGATCTTTTGACGATTTTGTCTAGAATTGTTAACTATAAATTAGAAGAAAAATTAGTAATCTCCATTTAATTCCAACTACCTTTGCTTATCTTCGACAGATACGCGTATTTCGTCTACAATGTGCAGACTTCTTCAGTGTCTCGTACTAATAACTCGACTTTTCTAGAATTGTTGTTTTTTGGAGATCTACTTCACGCATTTTTACAAAAAACAGTCTGTGCATCATCTCACGAACACAATGACAGTATTTTGCATTACACTAATACAATTTAACTTCTGGCAAAATTCCTTATGAACTTCTTGGCAGTCACTCCTTATTTTCTTCGAAATTCACATTTAAAAACTCAACTTTACCTACTCTTCAGAATTTCTTGGAAAATCTTCTTAAGTTGCTAGTAGTTTCTTCCTGAACTTCTGAGAAGTTCTTTTCTAAACTGCCGAAATAATCACTTCTGAACTTCAGAGAGTATTGTCCTGAACTTCGGGGAAGTTTGTTCCTGAATTTCTGAGAAATTCAGAAAGATCCCCCCTTATACTTCTGGAAAGTCTCTTCCTGATTTTGTCAGAAGAATCTACCATAACTTCTGAGATTTTGTGAATTTCGAGCAGTTCTCGGAACTTTCGGAACTTTAGGGTAGCTCTCTAGCACTTCTGGATAGTTCCAACTGAACTTTTGGTCTCTTTGCAACTTCTGAGAAGTCCTCTTGGGAACTTCTGAAATTCCTTCTTGACCCTCAGTGCCCTCTCTGGTAGGTTTCTTCCTGAAATTCGGGGAAGCTTTTTCCTGAGCTTATTCTTTGCAAACTTCAGATTGGTCCCATCCGGCACGGCGAGGAAAATTTTATTCCAAAATTTTTAGGAAAATTCCCTTAAATTTGTTCTTGAAGTTTCTTCCTGAACTTCTGAGAAGTCCTCTTCTGAACTTTTTGGAAGTTTTCTCCAGAACTTTGAGGAAGTTTGATCCGAAACTATTGGGAAGTTCGTGCTCAAATTAGAAGGAAGTACCCCCAACGCTCCTGGGAACTTATTTCCTAAACTTAAGAGAAGTTCTTTTCTCAACTTCAATGACGCATCGCCCTGAGGATTTTTTTCCAGATTTTTTTAGCCTTCTTGGTTAGCTCCCGTTCGAAATTTGGAGAAGTTTTTTTTTCTGAACTTCTGGGAAGTTCAATCTTGAATTTCTGGGAAGAACTCCTAAACCTCCGAAAAATTCGAAACTTCAGAGAAGTCCTCTCCTCTCCACTTCTTCCTGAAGCTCTGAAAAGCCCTCTCCTGAATCTTAGGGAAGTTCTGTCTTGAAATTCTGGTAAGTATGATCTTGAATTTCGGTAATGAATTTTTGAAGGTTCTTCTTGCATAAACTGCTTGCTCCTAATGCTTCTGAAAAGTTTCTACCTGTCCATAGGAGATATTTTTTTTTCGAAGAAGTCTCTAAGTTTCTCAAATATGATTTGTTTTGTTGTGAACTTTGATTTTTGTTGTCACTTAAAAGCAAAGGACCAATATTACCAACGGTTTGACAGTAATTTTTCGCATGGGTTTGAACACGCGTGGGATTGAACACTACCATAAGTAGGCCTATACAATATTTATGTCCGGGCCCATTGTGTCTCCAAGTTACCCGCCGCTTTCGTTTCTTCAATATTTTCTACTTTAAATGATACCTACGATATTTTAATATCTTTCAAGCTTCTTACCGTATTAACTGTCGTATCAACTATACTGCGTTTAAATACTATACTGCGTACTGCGTACGTTTTAAATCCGAACTTCATAGAATACCTTTATTCGAAATTTAAAAAATATATCATATGTCTGTAAAAGTCTGCAACATAAATAAAATGTCTGCTAAATGTCTGCATCGTTAAAAAAGTCTGCAATAAAAATGAAAAGTCTGCAAATTTACCGACATGTCTGTGAATATGGCATCCCTGGTCCAGACGTTTGTCAGCCCGTCGAAAAAAAACGAATTCTAACGCTAACGGTAGTCACTCAATCCGCTTGAACGAAACATTTTCGAAACTTCGATTTGGTTCGAACGAAAACTAAAATACAAATGTCACGTTCTTTCGGCCGTTTTCAATACGAACGTAAGCAAAAACAAAAGTGTATGACTTTTAGCTCGAATGAGTCATCAAAGTTGTTGCGTCGCCATCACCGTGTATTGACGATAATTAGCAGCTCTAATTACGGTTGAAAAATTACATCAAAAGGGCAATAATTTCATCCTTACGTAAAGGCAATTCAATGCAGTAGCCCTCAGCACTTTCCACAATGGACGGCTTTACGAAACTTTTCCCTTCACCAAAGTACTATGGGAGCAACATTGTAGTCGGTACGGTATCCTTGCAACAAACCGACGTCATTCGTCTGCATCACTGGATCCGGTTATCCGTTTCATCTCCTCATCGTCATCTTCCGGAAGTGGTTACGACGCTCAGCAAACTCTGTTTCATACTTTCCCCCGAAGCCAACAATCCGAGCGAAGACCTTTTCCTACCGTTAACGGATGATAGATCTTCCACAAATGATTTCCCTTGTTCTTTGTCTTCCAATTGCTGTTGGCTCTCAGTCCATCTAAGTCCAGTTGAATCTGGCTGGAATTCATGTTTCTACGATTTATTGTGTATTTCCACTTCCGAGTTAAGTGGGGAGGATTTCATTCAGTCTTTATTTGGCAAAGCCCGGATTGTCAGAAATGTAAGGATTTGTTACTGAAATTCTAAGTCTTCGTTCTAAATCTTCACTCAAGACGTAACGGGGTTGGATAAATCGACAAGGTTTTCAGATTGTTATTCAGGCACCGTTTAACCACATTTTCAGAATCCTTTCAACAGTAAACTTCATTTCACCTTCATTCTTTTTTCAACTTTCGCCATTCATCCTTTCCTGGTTATCTCATCAAATCCCAAACCCAAAAAAAACCAGTTCTAACCACAAAATATCCACCACCATCCAGTCTGTCATTTACCGGCTTCCAACAACGCGTAGAAAAAAAGAAGAAAAAAAAGGATCAAAGTCCAGCTGCTTTGTCCAGTTTGTCCCACCATGAATGGGCCCATTTGAGATCATCATCGTCGTCCGAACGTCATCATCACTGGGAGATGGGAGAAAATCCCATCTAAGCCTTAACTTTTCCGGCAAGACGCCCACGCTGTTTTCGAGACTTCCTCCTTTTTTTATTTTCATCCGTCAAAGCAAAATCGACAAAACCATAAAAAAGGCTGGCTCAAAAGTTGGCCATGCACGACACGGTTAGGCCTACTTGGATTGCCACGCGCAGGCACCGGGATCATCGCTATCACTTCGGCACAATCGTGTTCAGTTCCTTGATTTAGGCAATTATTCTCGAGCTCCGTCCGTACCCAATTTGATTGCGTCAAAGATCGGCCTTTGTTTCGATATTCGCAGCTACGAGTCGGATGCAGAAGGGGTTAGTTTATTGCTTTTTTCTACAAGTCTCCCTTTTTTCAAATCGCCCTCCAATTGTTTGCCCTTTTCCGCATCCTTGAAGAGGAAGCCAGGCGCAATCGGTGGTTGTTTGTTTTAAATCCACTTCCAACATTTTCGACTAAGCACACAGTCCTTAGTGGTAAACTTCCAGGAGCCCCCTTCTTTTCGGAAAACCAAACAATGCCGACATGATGAACTGACGCAGGTAACGTATGCGGAGGGAAATTCGGACAACGTTAAAAGCGACGTATTTTTTCTGTTTATTTATTTGATGTGAAACAAAAGTCGGATCAATCAGAGGGGCAGCTTTAAGGTTGTTTTATGATGGCATTTATCGGATTCTTGATTTTAGGGATCTGTTTCTTCCCGAACCGGACTTCCTGGCAGCAGTTTTCCCGTTACGATATGTTGACAGAAAGACATACCCCTTTGTTCTAGTCATGATGGCTATGGACTAATCCAGGTTGATGTATGATTTAAGAAAAATCAAAAACTACTCCATAAAGACCTTTCAATAAAAAAATAAAATTAAAATAATGCCCCTCTTGTGCAACAAACCGCTTTTAATTAGAATTTCATTTGAATTTTCTACAAGCATTTTAAAATTTTCGTCCTATACTTTAACATGGGAGCTGTCAGATTTATCACCGCTCGGTGTCTTCCTAATTTTTCAAGTTGGATTCCTCTATCAAAAACTTAAAAATAATTACAGACTCGAGTAACATTTTAAAGAGTCTATAATTCAATAAAAAAAAAATTAGGCTAGTCGACAGGGATTCACTCCCTTTTGCCTCACTGAGCCCAAATAAGATAAGGACTATTCATTAGAGCAAGTGGACACCTGTTTATCAATGAATTAGACTGTGTTCCAATTCGAGAAAAAATATAAATTTTCACTTAAACATGACTGATGGAAAATAATCGATTAAGTCTGCTACTTGAGTTGACTTATTTCTAACAGACGATAACTCAATTTTGACAGACACCTTATCGAAAGTTTTTGGATCAATAACATAGGGATTTTATTCAAGTAATCGATTATTTTCCATCTGTCAAGTAAAAGTACAATTAAAATTAATTCGCGAATTGGAACACAGGCTTAGGGTAAAACTTAACGGAAAATAGTTAATTTTCGCTCAGTGTGTAAAAACATTGTTTACTTTGGCAACACACCTGACAAATCGATAATGGACACTAGCACTTTTACAAGCGGCAGACAGCTGTAAGCCGCGACCAGAAGAAGAACAAGAAGAAATCGAAAAAAAGTGAGAAATTTCGAATGATGGGTTGGATCACCTTATTAACTCGCAGAATTATTCTGCACGAATGGTTTTCCGAAAAGTTGTCGTTTCGAGAATTCGGCAAAAAGTGTTTAATGCGCTAAATCTGCGGTGTTCAAGATTGTTAAGAAGTTCGGATAAATGTGTGCTCTTGGAGAATTACTGAAATCTGAACGGAAAAAGGCGGCTACGGACCAGAAAAAGGAGCTGGCAGCGGCACGGCTTTTGAAATCGAATAATACCGTGTTCCATTCGTGAAATTGCTTAACAAAAAAGTGGACATTAGCGTCGGCGCTGTGCAAAATATTAAAAAGTGCAACAACATCGGAACCTACAAGTTTCAGAAAGCACCCAAAAGGACGGATTCACAGAAAGCTTCGTCAAAAATACAGTCATGGAACGGTCAAGTCAACACAAAACTGACAAAATTAGTGGCAGTAACTTGATTGTTACTTAATGAAGTTGCAATAAAGTAACTTCATCTCATTTGCAACAAGTGTGCTGCTAGGGTTATATGACGTTCTTCTCCAAAAACTGAACCAGTGCATTTTGATGGACGACGAGCCGTACGTCAATTTGGATACCAGTACACTTCCGGGGCCGCAATTTTTCAAAGCTGAGCAGAGGGCAGATGTGACTGATGATGTGCGGTACATCCGTTTCGAAAAATTTAGGAAACAAGTTTCGGTGTGGCAAGCCATTTGCTCTTGTGGCCTGCTTCTTGGAGATGCTGCTACGTTGGAGATGCTCATGAAGGAAAAAGTCGATTTTGTCGAAAAATGCCAAAATACCCCAAACTGCCTCCTATCGGAAGATACTTGGCAATCGTTAGGTGGCATCTTAAGAAAGATATCCAAGCAACTTCAGGAACAGTTTCAAGGAAAAGTTCAAAAGAAATTTGAGAATGTTCCGAAAAACATTGGTAAAAGTTCTAAAGTACTCCGGGAAACGTTACAAGGAACTTCGAAAAAGTTCCAAGGAAGTTCAGGGAAAAATCTCGAGTAATTCATGACTAGGGCCTAAAAGCCAATTGTAAACAATGACTTTAAATGTCGATTTCTCAAAAATCTCAAAAAACTCTCGCGATTTAAAAACATGATCTGGAAGAAGAATGCAACTCTATCATATAGTGTAGTTTGATATCGTAGGAGCCTTCGGATTCGTGAGAGATCAACGTTTAAAGTCCTTTTTAACATTTGGCTTTTAGGCTCTAATCATGAATTACTCGAGAATTCTTAAAAATTTTGTAAAGAATTCCAAAGAACTTTGGGAGAAGTTCTAATGAAATTCGAGAAATGATCCAAGAAATTATTTGAATAATTCAAAAAGTTTTGAGAAAAGTTCCAAGGAACCTTAAGAAAAGTTCGAATGGTCTTCCGGAAAAGTTCCAAAGAACTACGGGATCCTTCCAAGGTTGAAGGATAAAGATCTAAAAAACTTTAAAAAAGGGGTCGACTCCGGCGTAGAGGTTGACGTCCATACCTCCATACCATACGTCAATACCAAAAGTATTTGAGTGACTTCGACGGGAGATTAACCAGCTCAGGACTAAAAATATCGATAATAAAGCAACAACAACAAAAAATTAAAAAGGTCCAAGGATTTTTCTAAAAACTCCCGAAAATGTTCCAAGAAACTTTGGGGAC
>JASCZW010002112.1:65000-99639 GCA_034211315.2 Aedes japonicus
GCAAAACATTTACTGTAGATAATTTCTTTAAAATTTTACAGATTTCTGTAAAAAGAATCGGAGTGTGTAGCAAGGCTCGCACCGGTTTCAGCTACCTTTACATAAATTTTAAGTCGAGTTATTAGTACGAGACACCACAGAGAACAGACATCCAAACTAGAATATATTTCTCAAAATAACTTGTGTAAGGATTCAAATTAAAATACGTTAAAACACTGTTGCCATCTCTCGGGCTGTGGCCATTTTTTTTAATCAAACATGGGTAAGATTCGTTGATCGTGCGGTGAAAGAACTGAACTGCCAAAAAAATTTAGTTGATGAATAAGATTTCAAGCTGGTCAATGGATGGCGATGCCAGCGCTGCCACGCTATTGCCAGTTCATTACGATTATGAAATGGCCGTTAAATTTTTTTACACAGTTTTTGAATTTGACTTGGATGTCTGTTCTCTGTGGAGACACTGAAGAAGTCTGCACATTGTAGACGAAATACGCGTATCTGTCGAGGATAAGCAAAGGTAGTTGGAATTAAATAAAGAATACTAATTTTTCTTCTAACTTCTAGTTATAAATATACGTTTTTTTTTTGTGAATTTTAAACTGATATTTGCATTCCGCGATAAAATCAAAATGAGTTGTATTTCAAATCATTTGAAAAGATAAATGAAACTTATAATCTATCAATTGCTACCAGAACTGGTACGATCACGAACAAACGGTTCAACATCGATTTTTGGCGCTCTCACAACTTTAGATATCCGAAATTATTGAAGCTGAATTCACAAAAAATCTTCTAGGGTTATTGACGCCTTTCTTTTTAAAAAAAAAAACAGTTTTAAAAAAAACCAGCATCATATTACATTTGGATTATAGTCATACGAAAAACGGATGATGTTCATTTCAATCCAACTATAAGTTGATCATCCCATTTCCGAATACATTTTGTTAAAGGGCACAAGCAAACTACTTTTCAGTCGATCTTCGGATGACGTTTTGATACAGTGTAGCGTTCTTTGCCGATGTTGCTCGTTCACTGTATGAGGTATCTCCTGCACTGAACCCAAACATCATCTCAAAATCATCTAAAAAGTTAATCGATTGCGCGAAAACGAAAAGCATTCGGAAATCGGATGATTCTCATATGGTTAAATTCGGATGACGCTCATCCATGTTTTGTACGACAATCAATCTAATGCAATATGATGTGTTAGAAACTCTTTTTGTTCGGGGCTACTTATCTTGCCCTAGACTGTTTGGACCTTAGGGTCGTTTCATGGCTCTGGGGAGGAATTGGGTGGATATGACGGAATTACTTCCCTTTAGAAAAAAAAAAAACAAAGTGGACCTCGAAAATAAGATGGAGAATTGAGGAATTGTATTTTTTTGATTAAATGAAAAATATTCAAGTTAAGGGTCTAGGTAATCTATTCACACTTCCACACTTCCGAGATCCTCGTACTTCTTGCATATTTTTCGCACTCCTGCCTCACTTAATTCATATTTCCGAGCGGTTTCTCTGTTTGAAAGGCGCCTTTTGACAGTTTTTAATGATGAGTTTGCGGATATCTAGAGAAATTTGTTTTTTTTTCATCTTGCCGGATTGAAACGCACTTGATACGATACATTAACAACAAACAAGTTTTTTTCTGACGTTTCTATGCACTTCGAGGGGTAGGAAAGCATTTGCACGCTGTACGCCAAGATGCACAGTTGTGGTTGTAGTAGTGCGTACTTTATGTTGTACTGTATTGAAACATCTAATGCTGAAAAAGTTATAGCGATTTGAATTTAATTATATCAGGTACGTACTTTATTTTGTCCAGTACTGTAGTACGATCACGAACAAATAAAAAAAACAACCGATACTGGTGATGCGTTGGTAGAATTTTATTCCAGCTCAATGATTTTTTAGCGCTGGCACAACTTAAGAAATAAGAAATTATTGGAGCTGAATTCACTAAAATCCCTCTAGGATTATTAACGCTATTCTTAAATCGCTATCATCTGAGCGTTTAATGATGCACACACAGTTTTTAAACCAGCAGCATGTAACATTTAAATTATTGCCATACGAAAAACGGATCATCGTCATTTGAATCTAACCAAAAGACAAGCCTATATCCGAATGCATTTTGTTAAAGGGCACAAGCAAACTACTTTTCAGCCGATCTTCGGATGACGTTTTGATCCAGGTTGAAAAAAGAAGAAGACACTGAATGGTGATAAATCTGACAGCTCCCATATGAAAGTATACACTGAACCCAAACATCCTCGTTTTATCAAATGAATCCTCCGTCGGTTCTTATCGAGTCGGGTTCATAATCGCATTTTCGAATGGTTTATCTATACTTGCGGATGACGATTTTCTTGAAACCAGATGGTTTTCCTTAGAATGTTGAGCAACTCAAAATATGCGAAGCGAACTGACCTCCCGTTCAAATTCAAATGCATGCTGTATGGAAAATCGTCATCCCAAAGTGGAATGCGTATTGCATTGAAGAAGCTCAATAACGCAAATCATTTGAAATGGAGATTAAAAGCTTTCCATATCACATCATTTGGTAGAAACTTATCAATCGCTAAAAGAACTGGTACCAGCTTGGAAACTCGCCTGCCCTGATGAAATCTTTGAAGAAATGTTTCCTGTCACTTCCGTTTGGGGCTTTCGTGGCAATCATTGTTTAATGGTAGTGGAGTGAAAAATGTTAATTTGCCGTTGAATTTAATTCGGACCACTCTTAAATCGCTAATTATACCCACAGTATTGAAACAATATCGTATTAAATTTGTTTGATTGTCATACGAAACTTGGATGATCGTTATACAAAACCAATCGTAAGAAAATCATCCGATTTCCGAATGCTTTTCGTTGAAGAACGCCATCGATTTACTTTTCAGACGATCTTAGGATGATTTTTGGGTTCAGTGTAGCGGTCCAAAAACAACACAGAATATTGAAAACATCTCAGCGCCAACATTAGATTAACGCGCATCTGCTTTAGTGAACAATGGCTTTCGTAGCCATTTTCTCTTGAACAAAAGGATGAACAAATTTAGCTCTCTTTAAGGAAGAAGAGCTTTATCGCTATCCGCAGATATATTCAGTTTGGAGGAATTGTATTCAACTTCCGATAAATTATCAGACAAAGTGTTTGTTTACAAAAGCAGATTCGCCCTAATCAAATGTTGGCGCTGATCTGTGTCTTGAGTATGACGGTTAGTGGAGAACAGGGATGCCATATTCACAGACATGTCTGAAAATTTGCTGACTTTTAATTTTTGTTATAGCCTTTTCTAACGATGCAGACATTTAGCAGATATTTTATCTATGTTGCAGACATTTGAATAATTTTTTAAATTCAAATAAAGGTATTCTTTGAAGTTCGGATTTCAAACGTACAAGGATCTGAACAGTATTGTAGATACGGTAACCCTAGTAGCACGCTTGTTGTCATTCTGTTGATAAAACATGAATATGACTTGCTAAGTCATAATCAAGTTACTACAACGAATTATGATCGTAGTGTGCTACTTGGGAAGTAGCTTTGTTGAAAAAAAAAATATCGTGGGTATCATTTAAAAGTAGAATTCCTTGAAGAAACAAAAACGGTGGACCACTTGGAGACACAATGGGCCCGGAGATAAATGTCGTATAGGTCCTTTCCGAGAAGTGTAGCATGGAGTTCCTACTTATGGTAGTATTCAATCCCACACATGTTCAATCCCATGCGAAAAATTATTGTCAACGCGTTGGTAATATTGGTCCTTTGCCATCAAGTCACAACGAAAGTCAAGGTTCACAACAATACAAATCATATTTGAGAAATTTACCGTAAACTATTTGCTGAGTATTTGCTCTAAAGCCCAGTCGATTGCCACTCGGGAGACAGAACAATAGTAAAAGTTCTGAGCTTTTGAAATAAATCTTAAAACTCTGAATCTTCCAATGTACTACTAAATGCATCATTTCAGTACATTTGTACTAGGGATTTAGAAATACATCCCTGAGTTAGTCCTAGGTTCCTAAAAGTATAGAAAGAAAAGACCCACAATTTAGGGTACATCTTGGAATGTTTAGAGGACGACTTCCCAGAGCTTCGGAAAGATAATTTCCGAGGAAGAGGCTTCCTCGAAAAAAAATCTTCTCCGATGGTCAGACAGAAACTTCGCAGAAGTATTGGGAGCAAGCGGTTCAAGCAAGAAGAACCTTCAAAAATTCAGGACCGAATATTATCGAAGTTCAAGATCATCATCAAGATCACTTCCCTAAGAATCAGAAGAGGACTTATCAGAGCTTCTGGGTGAAGAGGAGGGAAAAAGGCTTCTTTGAAGTTGCACCTCTTCAGAGGTTTTGGAGTTCCTGCCAGAAATTCCAGATTGAACTTCCCGGAAGTTCAAAAAAAAAACCTTTCCAAATTTTAGACGGGAACTAACCAGGAAGGGCACTACCTTTAATTTCTCAAATTATCAGGAAAAAAAATCCGGAGGAAGTGCCAGACAGATTTTACAAAGCTCAGAGGAGAACATTTCGAAATTTCAAAATAAAAGAAAGAACAGAATAAGTCTTTCCAGGAGCATTGTGGGTACTTGTTTCTAATTTGACCATGAATTTCCCAATAGTTCCTGAACAAACTTCCTCAAAGTTCTCGAGAAAACTTCCCAAAAGTTCAGAAGTCCAGGAAGAAGCTTCAAGTACAAATTTAAGGGAATTTTCTTAGAAATTTTGGAGATTGGCTTCCCAAAATTTTAATAAAAATTTCCTCGCAGTTCAGGATGGGACCAATCAGAAGTTTGGAAAGCATAAGAAACACTCCCCTGAATTTCAGAAAGAAACTTACCAGAGAGGGCACTACCTGTAGGATCAAGAAGCAATTTTTCCAAAAATTCAGCAAAGATTTCTTCAGAAGCTCACAAGAGGACTTCTCAGAAGTTCCGAAGAGACCAAAAGTTTAGTTGGAACTACCCAGAAGTGCTAGATAGCTTCCCTAAAGTTTCCGTATTGAACATTTCAGCATTTCAGCATGAGAACTGCTCGAAGTTCGGGTGGATACTTTTGATAAAATCAGGAAGAAACTTTCCAGAAGTATAGGGGAGCTTTCAGTAGTTAAACCAGAAACTTCTTATAAATTCAGGAACAAATTTCCAAGAAGTTCAGGAGAATACTCCCTGAAGTTCAGAAGAGAACATCTCAGAAGTTCAGAAAAGAACTTCTCATAAGTTCAGGATGAAATTTCTTACAACTTTGAGAAGATTTTCCAAGAAATTCTGGCGAGTATTTTCCCAAAGTATTGCGAAAATTTTCCTCGTAGTTCAGTATGGGACTTATCAGATGTTTAGAAATCAACTATGTTCAAGAAAAAAAACTTACCAAATGTTTCAGGAGGGCAAGGTTGGGCTCCTTATGTGAATTTCGAAGAAAATAAGAAGTGACTGAAAAAAATTTGTCCGAAGTTCAGGAGGAAACATACAATCCAAGAAAAAGATGAAAGAAAAAGATCCATAAACGTTTACATAATCACACATATAGCGTAAATGACATAACTCGCTGTCTTATTACGTCTTTTTGTTGAAAGAAGCCTAAATTAAAAAAAAAAATACAGACTTTTACAGACATTCCCAGACATTTCAAATTTTTATCACAGATATTTGAAAAAAATATCTGGCATCCCTGGTGGAGAACCCAGCACATGGGTTGCAATCTTTAAGAGTTGTCCAAATTTCACTCCGCATACGTTAGTAGGGTAGTAAGGTAAGGTTATAGAAATTTTATTTCTAGTTTCGAAACCGCAAACAACAGTTAATCAAGCGTTGTGTTTAGTTAGAAAGGGGGTTTGCTGCAAACCTTTGCGTGGGAAGTTGCACAACGTGAGAGCGCTGAAATGTGAATCATTTGCTTCAAATTAGAAGAACTTTAGTCTTATGTTAATATTAGTCAACGTCGATATCAACAGTGAGAAAGCAATGACGTCACTGGAGAATCCATCTTATTTCGATTCAAAGTGTAAAATCAGGAAAATTCCTTTCATTCCATCATTTCACAATTTACCTCTTTTCGAATCGATTCTCACATTTCACCATCTACGTGAAGTGGGTTCATACTGATCGAACAAACAGTTCCCCCCATCTCGGTTCTCAGTTCCGGTGAATAAACAAATTCGCCGAAACAATCGAACCCTCTCTCTATACCTTCGGAATCACCAGCAGGAGTTTCTAGCGTGGAATCGAAAACGTCTTTGCCGACTCGTCGAATTGATTGCAAAACGATTCCACCGCAAATTTTCAATTCCGCCACATGTTTCCAATCGCCCACACACCATCCTTCGTATCCTTGGTGTTTCGACATGCCATTTTGGGGAAGTTCTGTCAGCCAGATTGTGGACTTTGTTTTAATGCGGTTGTCATTGGAGCGCGAGCACGGAATGTTCGAAGCGGGCCACCAACATTCTTCACTTTTTAAAACTTTCCTCTTACCCTCGCTTGCTGACAAATCCCGAACCAGTGTGGAAGAGCTTCCGTTTTCTCCGGAACCAAAATCCTGCAGCTCGTGGTTGTGATTGTTTGAGAGAAAGATAAATGGTTTATAAGGTGAAGTTTTTTTTTCGAATCTTATCAGCTCACGATCGCTAAGTACAAGAACATTTGAACGCAGTTCTGCTGTAAAATTCAATCCAATTCAGACTGAAATTCCAAAAGAACGTCAATTAATCTGTGGTTAACAGCACTTTCACAGCATTATTAAAACATGCAAACCTATCGCTTGTAGGGGGATTTACTTTTTTTATACAAGCTTAACAGATTCCAAACCTTTAACGAGTATTTTCGCCCCTTCGTACACACATCTGACGATTTTGAATGTTAACATATGTTTGCTCCTGGCGTCCAGAACTGCAGGCAAATTCTTATTAACTCAAGATTTACAGTTGTAAAAGTTATATTTAGGCAATACGGAGTAACAATAAATATTGAAAAATTTGCAATTAATATTTTGAAAGGTCTTAAACATTATAAGGCAATATGACATCTGCTAGGTCATCCAAACTATCCTTGAGATCAGAACCCACAGGACCCACAGTTGTTACAAAAGCTTTCTGGCCTACTATGTGCAGTGAAACATATTCACTAAATATCTTGGAAGAATAGCAGACATTATGAGATAATCTTCCGGTGTTCTAGGCTATCCAAACAATCCTGGAGTTCAAAACTAAAAATCTAGCTGTAACTGTAGCTTTCCGAACTTAACATAGTAACAACATGTGTTTGACAAAAATTAAGTGAATATTTGGTAAGGTAAGCAGATATAATGAGATCTTGGGATGTTCCAGGTCACCAAAACGGCCGTTGAGTTCAGAAGTTAGGATCTACAGTCGTAACAGTAGCTTCATAACCTATAAAAGGTAACGAAATGTATTCAAACACAATCAGTGAATCTTCTGTAAGGTCACCAGTCAATATCAGAGTATCTTGGGATGTTCAAGTTCATAAAAACTGACCTCAAGTTCTGGGTTTAAGATTTACTGAAGTAACCTTAGCCTTTTGGGCTTTACAAAGGTACGATAAATTTTCAAACATACTCAATGAGTATTCTGAAACGTCCACATACATCATAAGATAAGCTAGTTAGTTTCAGGTTTTTCGAACGTTCCTCCAAAACTGAAGGTTTACTATTGTACAGTAGCTTTATGGGCTGCATGAAGTTAAGTTAGTTCATTTGGCATAGAATATCCCAAGATTATCTCATACTGTCTGTTGGCCTTCCTAGACATTCATTGATTATGTTTGAATACATATCATAACATTCTATAGCGGATAAAACTACTGTTACAACTGTAGATCTTAAGTTCTAAACTCCAGGACATTCCATATTCCAATTGAGGATTCTGATGGTGCACATATGGTCCATATTCACGTCCATTATGGTTATCGTCACGGAGTCCTTCGCGTCCATCGGGGCACAATCTTTTGGCGACGTGTGCTCCGCGCACATTTGCGACAGCGGTTTCATGTGGCAGTTTCGGGTTCTGTGGCCGAACACAAGGCAGTTGCCACCCTGCGTCACGGGCGATACTGGTCCCACTCGATAATGACATTGAAGAGGGCCCGTGTTTCATCAGTTCTGCCATCGTAACGGAACCCTTCTCCAGGTGGACCAGATAGAGTTGCTCCCGATGATTTCCCTGCTGCTGTCGTCCTATAGGGAACACCTTCACTGTTTTTAGAGCGGCCGCTTACAGCTCAGCGACTATTTCCTCCAGGGTCAATTCTGGCCACGCAGAATCACATTCAGCGGCTTGTTTCCTGATGCATCGTGAGTAAAAAACTCGTGTTGATGGTGTGGATGTCACCACTTGTTGATTTTTTCGAGCCATTGCCACGACAACAGGTCGAGTTAGAAAATTGTCACAACCTTGCAGTGCTTTTTTTCTGGCTTGCTATCGCTAATAACTTAGTAAGCCCAGGCAATAGTTCACGAACCGGCGTCGCGTAATTGCGACCGATTGGACATGAGGCGAGACATGACACGAATGAAGCTCTCTGACCCACATCCATCCCCCAAACCAAGATTTCTTAGACACTCCTTTGGGATGATGGAATGTTGCCATCGCCCCAAATCTCCTCTCACTCCACTTATACTGGCACAGCTTGAACGAGTGACTGAGTACGATGAAAAATAGGAAAAAAATCTCGTTGAAGGCGATTTGTCGATCATAAATATCGCCTTCCATAGCGCCCATCACCTTGCAAGCCGAGATCCCGCTTTCTCATTGCTCGGAATTGAACAATGAGATGGGACCCATACAAAGGTGATGATTAAACAACGCGAAGATAAAGCATCTTAGAAGCTCCCGTATTTTCTTGAGAAAATACGAGGGAGTGCTGGCACGAAGCTCCTGCTTCATGGATAAATCAAAATGAATCGAATTGTCGAAATCGGAGAAGCAAACAAGATTGAAAATGTTCGGCGAAGGGCTGACATCCTGTGTTATGTACAAATGGTACAAGGTCATGAAGCGAGTTTGAGGATTCAACTCGAGGAGCTTCTCAAAATTTTCGATCACCTCGGGGTTCATAACTTCACACCTGGTGAGGAGCCGGAGAGATAACTCTGAAAACCGATCCGAGAGTGGCAACATGCCAGCAAGCACTTCAAGACTCATGGTGTGGAGTCAGTGCATGCAACTAACGCGATACAGGAACACCGATACTGAATACGTTCCAGTTTGACGATGTGCGACCGAGCCGCTGACTGAAAACCAAAACTACCGTATTCCATAACCGACAAAATCGTTGCCCGGTACAACGTTAGAAGATCTTGTGGATGAGCTCCCCACCAGGTTCAGTAATTGTCAGAAAAGTTGACTCTTGCTGGCACTTTCGCTTCAGATACTCAATATGGGATCTCCAGGTGCACTTTGAATCGAACCAGACCCAAGATATTTAAAGGACATAGAATGAGTTATCGGCTTACCCCAAATTTGAAGCTTCGGTTATTCCAGAGTTAATATGCTTCCACAAGAAAAAACTACCAACTCGGTTTTCTCCGTAGAGAATTCGGGATACCTTTTCGATCCTGTATGCGGTCGCTCGAATCCGATTCCATTGGATCCCCGTGACCCACTATCGGCCGTCATCTGCAAGTTGTCTCCAACGTACAGTTTGTCACCCTAGATACAACCGTCAATGTCTTTGACATAAAAATTATACAAAAGGGGGCTTAAACAGAGTGCGATATAGAGCCGCCTATATGAAGCGGGGGTTATTGGCAGAGTGTGGAGTGAAAAAGAGTAGACTAGTGCATGTAGAAAACGGCCATTTGCTGGTCAGAAGCAGCAAACGAAGACAACACGGCTGCCGTAAAATTTCAGTTGCATTTACCACGTGGTGTACAGAGTTTCGTGATGCAGGTTGCATATCTAACGGGCGGCTTAGTAACGATAATTTTTGCGCTTATTCTGTCGCGAGTGCATGAAATTAATTACGAATCGAAGTCGATTTTTTTAATTTTTTGCGAATGAACACGTGAGTGCCATTAAGGAAGCGGCCGTGAGTGAGATCAATCTGGTTATAACTAAATAACAATAACCTTATTTTTATATAATACTAAAAACGTGCCTGGTTCTAAAATTTTACATTTCCAAATCTGGATCTGTTTTGCAGTACCCTTATCCAAATGATATCGGTAAAGTTTATGAACCAGGCGGTTTATGTGGGGCTTATTGTATATGAAAGTAACATCGGAATGGGCGTGACTCTCCAGACATTCTGATATTTTTTTTAGGCGGATGGAAAATCTGCAACCAGATACCTGAAGAACTCAGGGTGTGAGGATGCGGGTGCCAACTCCTCGACCCACTAAACCCCACCCCGTGGCTTAAGCCCTGGACAGTCCCCGGAACCACCTTTCGGTATTACTTCGGGGAGGGGGCTATTGTGCTTGTTAAGCACCCACTATGTCTAACTACTTGTGGTTTTAGTAGTTAGGTGGTCCCTGCGACCTGCCTTTGGTCGTTTCACCATTTTTGTTGGAGATCAGTGACGATCTGGGAGGCTGCTACGCATACCGCGTCCCAGATGTCCCGGTCTTGGCACATCATCTAGACCAAATTTTCCGGAGTCGTGTTGTGACCGCCTACGGCAATTATGTCAAATCTCGCGCCATCAAAGCAAGGACATGCGAAGAACACGTGTTCCGTGGTTTCCTCAACTCCCGCGCACTCGCTGCATGCGGAGGACTGTGCATGCCCATATTTGTGCAGGTATTGTCTCAGCCGTGGCCTGACAACATCTGCGTTAAGTGGAAGTTCACTTCACTATGTCAGCTACCAACCCACCCGCTTAATTCCGGGATTAGTCGAAGGATCCACCGACCTTTGGTGGAGTTGTTCCATTCCCTTTGCCACTTAACCATGGCTCTAGTCGTCTTCCAAATACCTCTTGTTCCACGTTGCTCGAAGCAGTCTACGTCCTCTTTTATGACAATGCCTATTGGCATTATCCCCGATAGGGTGAAGGCCGCGTCGCGTAATACTGTTCGGTATGCACTGACCATTCTTAGGCACACAAGCCTGTGCGTACTATCTAGCTTACTAACGTAGCTCTTGGTTCTCATGGCGGTGATCCATACCGGCCCGCCATACCTAAGTATGGACAGGGCGTTACTGGCCAGGATTTCACGCTTACTCCCTTGCACCGTCGAGATATTCGACATCATGCGGGATAATGCCGATATAGCCTTGAGGCTTTCTTGCAAGCGTAATCGACGTTACTGACAAAGGACAGCTTATCGTCGATCATAACCCCAAGATACCTCAAGAACCTCTTCGATTCTACTGTGTAGTTACCTGCACTGATCGTCGCATGTTGCTCCGATTTTCGATTATTCACCACCGTGACCTCAGTCTTATGGTGGGCTAGCATCAATTGCATCGAACTCATCAATCTCTCCACAATGTCGATGGAGGCGAGGCCGTTAACTCGACTTCTTCGACGGATTCACCACATACATCCGTCCGCAAATCCGAATATCTTCACCCCGTTCGGGAACTCAAGCCACAGTACCTTGTCGTACATCGTGTTCCATAACACCGGACCCAGGATCGCGGTAATCTGGACAGGTTGCTGGCCTGCCTCTTTGTTGTATACAAGTACGCGGTTCTGGAAGTAACTTCCAAGAATCATGTACAGGTACTCAGGAACCTGAACGCGTTGGAGCGAGTCGGTGATAGGACGCGAGTCTTGGTGACGGACAGGATGCAATCCACCGTCGACTTCCCTTTACGGAAGCCAAACTGATTATCAGACAGACTGCCTATACCCTCCGTGTACGTTGTCAGTTTGTTGAGGATTACCCCCTCGAGCACCTTACCCGCTGTATCCAACAGACATATAGGTCTATATGCCGATGGATCTGTTGGTGGCTTCCTTGTCTTTGGTAGCGACACAAGGGTCTGAATTTTCCAATTTTCGTCTTGCTACCCACGTTGGCTAGGTTCACATTGAGTCTAGCCAAAGCCTCCAGAAGAACCGTTGTCATCCGATCGAGCATATTGGAAAACTGTTCGATTGACCATCTTGGCGGTGCGTAGCAGCTGCAGAAGAACAACCCATTCATTTTTATAACCGCGAAGCCTTCCACAACCTCCTGAACCGGGCACTTGCCCGTCGTCCATAATGCCGCCATGTTGGACCTGTCCGTAAACCAGTTTCCGTTGCCGGCTGGGATGCGGTATGGGTCGGAAATTAAGGTGATATCCGACACCGACTCGCGCACTGTCTGACACAGCAGTTGCTGGGCGGCCTCACAATGGTTCAGGATTAGTTGAGTTACCTGCATTACGGTTGGCTCGTAGGCAATAAATCAATACATTGGTTGGATGTAGGCAATAAAGGCAATACAACAATTCGCTTTGAAAAGTTCAATGTTTGCGTTAGTGCGTTGTGCAGTGCATTTGTTGTTGAGTGTGAGATTGGAGACCAAAAATTCAATGCCAGAAGAAAAAACGATCTCGATTCGTAACCGAGATCCAAACCGTGGCCGGCGGTGCGACGGTTCTAGGTTGTAATCATTCCTCCAGTTGAACAAGTTGAAATAAAAGGAATGAAAGTTCTTGAGTTGCTTCGATTGTCGAGGCACTCAGTGGCTAGGGGTGAGACAGCTCTACTCTGAGTTGCTTCGATGCACCGAGTAACTCGTGAGTAACTCAATATTGCTTGAAATTAAATCAATATTCATCGTTTCTTATCGGTTGCCAGGGTTTCGAAAGTTTGACTTCCAATTTTTTTGAAAACATTGTGGACATTATGCTGATGGCAATAGAAGATGGCACAACGGTGAGCCCTACTGAAGTACAATGATGAGTCATGATAGCGATATGTATAGATTCGAAATTTGCTGAACATCGATTCTAAGAAGTTTGAAGCTTGTCTCGGAGTGCAGTGGGCTGAGCTCGTTTGTCTCTTCTCTAGCCCTTTGTTCCAAAGCACGCAGTTCATTTGTCAGGCAGTCTGATGGAATGATGCTGCATAAGAAATTTGCAGATCAAGCCAAAACTGATGGGTTTATACAAAGTTTAACTTAATTGGAGACGTAAAAATAACTTCGTCTCGAAAAGGCAAAGTGCCCTTCTTGTGTAAATTTCTGTAATTGCCATTTTGAAATTTCAGCTCGTTTCGTTAGTTTTGATGAATCAATGTGTTGATGGCGACACTTGCCCGCCTTCGAGATTTGATAGTCTTTTTCAATAAACAGAGTTAAATAGAGAAAATTAAAAACATTGCACACTCGAGAGCTTATGTACTAACGTCGGTTTGTTTGACAGCTGCTGTGCAAAAACAGAGAGCAATAAAATGATAGCGCTCGCTTGCTGAGCAACGAGAGTTACTCGAGGTACCTCAAAAGCAACTCTGAAATTACTCGCGATAAGGAGGTATCTTCCCCCTTGTTCAGCGGTACAGAAATTAAGCAAGTGGATATGTTTTCCACCAAGCTGTGTGCAACCTGTCGTTCGCACATATTTGTACCATAAAACGTTTTGTGGATTAAATTGGCCAAAAACACCTTTTCTGAATCATGCGGCTTTCACAAAATATGATTGCGAAAACTCACTTTCAAGTGGTATTCATCGGATTCGTGCTTTCACTGACTTTTTGAAATTAATGTTCAATGTCGTGTTCAGATCATCAGAAAGTCATCTTCACCTTGAAATAACCTGCCTATTATTTCGAGTGCATGGTGTCATGACAATCGAAACGTACACTCAAAAAAATCGTCACGTTGTTTCCGCGTTAAACGCACGTTAATTTTCGATACTGTCAAAACCAACCCCCCCACAACATGACAGATTAACTTAGTTTCGTGAAACCACTTGCAAATCGTAGATGTCGCCCCGCAACGTAAACATTGGGATCGTCCCTGACATATGCACTGATTTTTCTATTCGGCGCAGCATGTTTTTGTTACGTCATGAGTGGTTGCAAAAAACAAGCAGGCGTACCATATCAAAAGAGTCAATTTTTATATTCACAGTATAACTTCAGTAATAAGTAATTTAATTATTGAAACACATATTTCACACGGCTTTCCCCCATGCAAAGGAACAACCGTGGCATTTCCTTAACCAAGGCTGTTCGTTTCGAAATTGTTAAACCGCGTTACATTTTGTGAACAAAAAGTCGCGGTGTAATGTATCCAATGAATCTGAGCATAAGTGAGGGTTATTGATTGGCCATAGAAACCGTTTAAAGGTTGGTATCGTGTTCGACAGAAATTTCTTTTTCTATCCCAAACCCATGTTAAATTCCGTTTACTGAAACGGAAAAGTAAAAAATCGCTAAGGAATTTCTGCAGCAGTATCCACCTGAAAAGAACGAAAAATAAAAATGGAATTTCTACGGTTTCCACGCAAACTAATCGGGAGCTGTCACTTTTACTTTCGGAAAAATGTTCCGCTCAATTCAAAGATCAATTGTCAAAATTCCGCTTGGTAATATTGAACAAAATTCCGTAACCTCTTAACTTTTCAGGTCGATACTGGCCTTAAACAAAGATTTTGTTTTTGCTTTTTTTTCTGAGGTACTTCATTTTAAAGATTCACATTTACGCTGGGAGGAAGCGGATGTCGAAATTAATATATGTATTTACTATTTTGTTAGCTCTCTCTCCCTCACGAGAGGGAGTTAAAAGTTGTAAAAAATTGCGATACTTAATATTAGAATGAAAGCTTGACACCTCGGATGAATTGTTACTGTACTCATATCAATGTGATCAAGTAACTGCTTGCTACTGAAAAGATTTGTTTGCGGAGTTTTTTCCATAAAAATTCAAGTAAGACGCGAAAGATTAAAGCGACTGAGGGGTTTTTGGCCAAATTTGAAACAAGTGAATCTATTTTTGATTTTTGTTTTGTACATTATTAAAGCTATGTTGCTAGTATACAAGTTGAGTAAATTTTGGATCATTTAGAGCGTTACAAAAGAACTTTAAATTACTGGTTTGGCAAACGAATTATTAATCGCTTTTGCTCTCCCCATACGTTATTTTGCTTTCAGAAATATTCAAACGGCTATCAAACAAATATTCAAAAATAATGGACTTCATGTTTGAACGATCCCTTGAAACTCTTGCGCAACTGATGATTCATCACTTCCCTTAGGAAATGCTAGTCGGCTGCCTCATCCCCTTTGAAACACACAGCAATCCAAAATTTTGTACCGATTGTCACACTTAATAACTCCCCTCCCTTCAGTGCGAGTTATTTATGTACGACACACTTTCATGTTTCCACTTGTGCCGTATTCATTGCAAACGTAAAATCTAACAAACTTTACATTAACATTTTTTATCGCACACAATATCGCATGTCATATCTGCATTCCGACCTTTTTAGAAGATACGCTAGATTGTTTTTCGGTTTGACACATTTGACAGTACCACTGGACCAAATTTTTGAGTTTCAGTGGTAATGTACTAGAAGTGTCAACTTGTTCCCGGGTTGGTCAAAACCAGTAATAAACACGTGGAATTAACGTAAAAGCTACGTGATTTCCACGAAAACCAACATTCTTCGTGAAAACCTCATAAATGTTACGTGATTTTTCACGTACAATTCACTGGCACGTAATGTACACCTGATTTTACATAAGATGATTTGGTTACGTGTTCAGGTGAAAGTTACGTGAAATTTCACGTGGAAATAACGTGTCAATTTTTTTGAGTCTATCAACGCTGAAAAGCAGGGATGCCATATTCACAGACATGTCTGTAAATTTGCAGACTTTTCATATTTGTTGCAGACTTTTCTAACGATGCAGACATTTAGCAGACATTTTATTTATGTTGCAGACTTTTACAGACATTTGAAACATTTTTTAAATTTTAAATAAAAGGTGTTTCTAAAATTTGGATTTAAAATGCACAAGGGTCTGAACAGTCTTGTAGGTAGAAACTTCTCAGAAGTATTGAGAGCAAGCAGTTCAAGCAAGAATAACCTTCAAAATTTCAGGACCGAACATTACTGAAGTTCAAGATCATACTTACCAAAATTTCAGGGCAGAACATTTCCAAGAACCAGGAGAGGACTAATCTTCAGGAGCTTCAGGACGAAGTGGAGGGAAGAGACGGGAACTAACCAGGAAGGGCACTACCTTTAATTTCTCAAAATATCAGGAAAAAAAATTCCTCAGGAAGTGCTATGCAGATTTTGCAAAGCTCAGAGGAGAACATTTCAAAATTTCAGAATAAAGATTTCTCAAAATTCTTTAGAGAGAACAAAATTAATCTTTCCAGTAGCATTGGGGGTAATTCTTTCTAATTTAAGCACGAATTCCCAATAGTTTTGAAACAATCTTTCTCAGAGCTATATAGAAAACTTCCCAAAAGTTCAGAAGTCCAGGAAGAAACTTCAAGAACAAATTTAAAGGAGTTTTCCTAGAAATTTTGGAGATGGCTTTCCCAAAGTTTCAATTAAAATTTTCTCGCAGTTCAGGATGGGACCAATCAGAAGTTTGTAAAGAATATGCTCAAGAAAATACTCCCCCGAATTTAAGAAAGAAACTTACTAGAGAGGGCACTACCTGTAGGATCAAGATTTTTTTTTCCAAAAATTCAATAAAGAACTCCTCAGAAGTACATAAGAGGACTTCTCAGAAGTTCCAAAGAGACCAAAAGTTTAGTTGTAACTCCAGAAGTGCTAGACAGCGTCCCTAAAGTTTCAAATCGAACATTCCATTATTTCAGAATGAGAACTTCTCGAAGTTCTAAAAATCCCAGATGTTCAGGTAGATACTTTTGATAAAATCAGGAAGAAACTATCCAGAAGTATAGGAGGAGCTTTCTAGTAGTTTAAGCAGGAACTTCTCAGAAATTCAGGAACAAACTTCCAGGAAGTTCAGGAGAATACTCCTCTGAAGTTCAGAAGAGAACATCTCGGAAGTTCAGAAAAGAACTTCCCTAAAGTTCAGGAAGAAACTTCATACAACTTTTTTTTTTTTTTTTTTAAAAAAAGACCGTGCGTAGCGTAGTTGCTACTCCGTTACCGATCAGAACTAGTGTAATTGCACAGAGAACCACATAGATGGAGCTTGGGAGTAGGCTTTGCATCTTCAATAGATCAGTGCACGGGCCCTAACCTCAATCCCGTTTTGACATTTTTGGGTGGTTTGTTTTGGTTACTATCTTCTCTGTTTTGATTCCCAGAGTGAACAAATTTTATTACTGGTGCAGGATCGTTATTCTAACGAAACAATTTTTTAAGTTTGAGAATTAAACTCAAATTAATAACTATGGAATCCATCGGAAAGCTGTCGAGAGTTGTCGTACTTGCGAATAAGTAACCAAAACAAACCACCCAAAAGTGTCAAATTTTTGTCGGACTGAACCGACTGACGTCTGCGTGCACTGATCTATGTACAAGTTCACTAATTCTATTTATAGATCAGTACCGGCGCCGGCCACGTCCTCACGGTCTTTGGGGAGGGGGGAAGGATGATTAGTTTGACAATCGTTGGATAGAGACCGTGTTTACCTCTGCGTCTCCACAATTGTCAAGGGAAGGATAGATTTGTGTTAGTGAGGCAGGTTATTTATAGATCATGGATTCACTGTGGTAAGTGATGCGATCAATGAAAGCGCAGTAGACTGCTTTTTATTTTAAATCTAATGGTGATAGAAAGAGGCAAGTGACAAATGACAAGGAAGGGGACGGGCCTGGGATTGAACTCCCGACCATCTGCTCAGTAAGCAGAACGGATAACCACTGAGCTATCCAGCCACGTCTCAGGAAGAAACTTCATACAACTTTAAGAAGATTTTCCAAGAAATTTTGGAGAGTACTTTCCCAAAGTTTTGCGGTAATTTTCCTCGTAGTTATGGATGGGACTTATCAAAAGTTTAGAAAGTAACTAAGGAAAAAACTTACAAAATGTTTCTGGAGGGTAATGTTGGGTTCTTAAATGTGAACTTCGAAGAAAATAAGAAGGAATTTTGTCTGAAGTTCAGGAGGAAACATACAATCCAAGTCCATACAATCAGAAAAAGATGCAGAAACGTTTACATAATCACACATATAGCGAAAATGACATAACTCACTTTCTTATTACGTCTACTCGTTGAAAGAAGTCTAATTTTGTAAAAAAAAAATTACAGACTTTTATAGACATTCCCAGACATTTTCGACAAAAAGTTTTCATAAGGGCTAATGTCGCAAACGTAAACAATGACTTTTCCGCAAATTTCTCGAGAATGCTAACTTAATCATAGTGAATTATGACGATGATTGTACAGAACAGAGTTCCCTTTATGATAGAAGTGGTAGTTTACTTGAGCGGGTTAGTATTTTCAAGAAATTCGCAAAAGATATTGTTTACGTTTGCGACATTGGCCCTTATGAAAACTCCATGTCGATTTTAAATTTTTATCACGGACATTTTAAAAAAACATCTGGCATCCCTGCTGAAAAGACGAGAGAAAAATACGCAGCGATAAATCCTTTTGTTTTTGCAATTTCTATGCTTAACTTGCCAGACTACCTTGCAAAAAAAACAGCAACGAACGGAAGGGGTTTGGCAAATTCACATTCGATTTTTCGTTCCCGAGAAGCACTCAGAGAGGGATTCGAACTTCAGCCGGAGGGTGAAACCACCTGCCCACCTGCCATTATTTCTAGATTCAGAGTTGTGAAGATGCTGCTACTCTCCTAACCGAGTGTGGGTGAAATCAAAATCAAAACTTCGATCAATGCTTACACTGGAATTTGCAATTTGACTGAGCTGCCACCACTTGTTGGTTGGTTGGTTGCTTGGTTGGCATCGGAATGGGATGATGATCCTGCCAGGTGAAATTGAATCCCCTCCCACGACTCAGACTCTCTGATCCGAAGCGGGGCTGCCACCACCGAATAAGCGCTTTAATTTCGACTATTCTCATTAGTTGCATCGTCCGATCCCGGAGTGCAATGTGTTTTGTTTTAGGTGGGCGGTTGTGAGTTGGTTTTTGCAAACGTCGTCGCCCTGGACCCCGGCTGGAAATAAATGGATAGTCGTTTCCAGTCTTCGCCAGAAGTTCCATTAGAAGTACATTAGTTTACGTGACTGGCTTTTAATTAGGGGAGGATGTGGCGGTGACACTCGCAGAACGATGTTGTGGCCACCGATGGCAATGGCTTTCTCAGCTGGGACGGGATCCCGTATGGAACTGATGGTCCCGGGTGACAGGTCACGATCTGGAATTAAATTGTAGCCGAGCCGCAGGACAAATCGAGTCGTTTGTTTTCAGAAAGGGTGACCTGGGAATGGAATACAAAACGATGCTGGGATCAAGAAAGTTTAATGTGGGTTCTGCGGAAAAAGGTTCATCATCAAATATTCAAATACGTACCGTTTGTGAAGACCGTTTACATTTTCCATAGGCCAGGAGATAGCTTTCCATTATCGCCTGGATTTAGCAGCTATTTTATGGTGCAGGAGTTCGGCATGCATTTTCGTTTTCCACCCAAACAGACTGAAGCCACAGCCAGAAATCTTCTCATATGTTCCGTCCGGACGTTCTATATGTGCCTGTGTGCCATCATTTACAGAGGATTTCCTCCTTCCAAGAGCTCGGAAATTCCATCTTAATGACTGGAAAATGGCTTCGCAAAGCCGTGATGATTAATGAATTCCTTGCACGGGAAGATCGTATCGTTTTGCTCTGCTGCAGCCAGTCCGGATGGATGTTATTGTTGGCTCACAACTCTCTCCATTAGCTTAAATGCATCGATAATTTCCCGCCCGAGATTAACGCTTCCTGACTGATGCCGACTATTTCCCCCTCGAAGAACATTGTCCGGACAAAGATATCCGAATCAAAGGTTACCTGTTCACCTGTGAAGATGGTGATGAGCTCTCAGATAGACATTGTTCCTAAAACGTGCCGAGGAGGTCGGTCAGAGTAGTGGTAATTGAAGCAAGCAGACCATTTCTGATTGTTGTGGTTTAATCTTGACTGCTTTCGCCTAAATATATGCTCAATGCAGACTAGCGTTTTAATCAGACGGTCCAGATCTCTCGGTGCAGGCCGACCGGTTTCGTTCGATAAGCCTCTTACTTACCTTCTAGCAAATGGATTATCCATTTCTCATCCTCGTCGTCGTCGTCGTCTTCGTTGTTTCGTTTGCATCAGCTACCATTTGAGTGCAGCAAGAGCGGGGAAGGCGGTAAGATTCAGAACATCGGAACATGCGAATTATGCGGCTGCCAGTTTTCCTTCGGCACGTGATGAGAAACCACATCGTTAGTGTGTTCCAGTAAGTTCGATTTGTTTGCAACTCTGTCTCACAGTGAATGCTGAAAAGGGTTTGAACAAGAGAACGATAGCTGTGGGGCGTAGTTCTGGGATTGAGTTGGAAGCACAGTGAGCTGTCAAATGGCGTTGGTATTCGAGCGTTTGAGAGTTTATCACTGTTTGAAAATTCTTAACAGCTTAAGGTTTGAGTTAATTTTAGAATTACAGTTTTACTGAAATTTGACTTTCAAGCTCTGCGTTATCTACCTAGCCTGACTCTCAACTTTGTGTGTCGAATGCATTTTAGTTTTTCCAGTTTACCTTTTTCACTTTTTACTATTTTGTCTTGTTTTTATCTCTGCGTTTAGGCCTTTTTCCATCCTGGACTACTTGTTTATTTTTGCCTTTTTCCTTCTTACCTTTTAGGCTATTTTGCCTTTTTCCTCTTCTGACTTTTAGCATTTTTTCGTCTTTGTCTAGTTGTGTTTTCATCTGTTTGGCCGTTTCGATCTCTGCCTTTGGTCTGTTATATTTTTCCTTATTTTCGTCTTTTTCTTTCTGCCTTCTTGTCTTAATTGGATTTTGCCTTTTTGACTACTTTGTTTGTTTTATTTTTGCCACCTTGGCTATTTTGTCTATTTGCCTTTTTGCTTTTCAAATCATTTTTGTCTTCTGACCTTCAACGTTTTTGATTTTTTGCTTTTCTGCCTTTCTTTACTTTTTGGCTTCTTGCCTACATTCATTTTTTCATCTCTATCTTTTGCCTTTCGTATTTTGCGTTTTTGACATTTTGCCTTTTTTCCATGCGAATTTTCACCTATTTGCTTTTCTAATCTTTGCCCTTTTACTTTTTTCCACCTCTCTCTTTAAAGCTTATGCTATTAGGCCTGTTTTTTCCTTTTTGCCTATTTTGTCTTTTTTTACCTGTTTTGCTTATACATGCATATCTTGATATAAAGCAACTTTATCATTTGACTATTTTCATCGTTTTTGCATTGTTGTCTTTTTAATTTTTTCTTTTTACTTCCTTAATGCCTATTTTGCCTCTATTTATCCGTCTTGCTTTCTGTTTTGCCATTTTTGCGTCTGCTGCTTTTTTGCCATTTTGTTTCTTGGCCTTTTTGCTATTCTGCTAATTTTTTTCTTATTCTTTTTGTCTTGTAATTTTTTGCACATTGGCTATTTTGATTTTCTTGTCTTTTCGGTTTTCATTCCATATTCTGCCTTTTGGTTTTTTTTGCTTTGTTGCCTTTCTGCCTTTTTCCATTTTTGGCTCTTTTGAATTCTTATAATTTCTGCCGTTTGCTTTTTTGAATTTTTGGCTTTGCCTTTTGGCCTTTTGCCTATTTTCTTTTACTTTTTGGGAGTATTGCCACTCTAACATTTTTCCTCTTTTTGCGCTTTTCATCTCCGTCCGTTTGCCTTTTGCCCATCTCTGCCTTCTTTAGATTTTGCTTTTCTGCTTGTATTTTTCTTCCTTTTAGCCTATTTTGCCATTGGTCCATCATAGTAGTTCTGGTAATTTTGTCTTTCTATTTTTTTTTTGCATTTTATTGATGAAAGTAGAAGTTACAAAGAGGAAATAACTTCAGCCCGGCAAAAATGCAACAAAAGGGGCATTTTTGCCGGGCTGAATTTATTTCCTCTTTGTCACTTCTACTTTTTCGTATTTTGCCGTTTTGTGCCCGTTTTGCTTTTTGTTTTGCCTTTTCTGCTTTACGTTATTTTTTGCCGTATCTTGTTTTTTTCCTGTTTGTGTTTATTTATGTGTTTTGCCCCTTTAATTTGCTCATTTCTGTATTCTTTTTCTCTCTCTTCATGTGCTATTTTGTTTTGCATCCTTGTTTTTTGCCAAATTGATTATTTTGTCTTTTTTGCTCTTGTTTTTATCTCTTTTTTTGCCTTTTGGCTTAATACGTTTTTGCTTTTTTGCCTTTCTGCCTTCTTCACTTCTTTGGCTTTTTGCATTTTTGTTTCATCTATGCCTTATGCATTTTTGTGTTTTGCTTATTGCAAATTTGCTTAAAGGAAGGTCTATTAATTATGTCACGCAGTAAGGGGGATTAGGAAAAACGTGACAATCCATACAAAAAAAATTGTTGGTCCATTCAAAAACACGTGGCAAGGTGGAAGGGGGGGGGAGGGTGGTAGTTGGTAGTTATAAAAAGTTTTTTTTTTGCGTGACATAATTATTGGACGTTTCCATATGCCATCTAGCCTTTTTGCCTATACATCTGTGCTTCCTTTTTGACCATTTCCTTTATTTTTCCTTTCGAATTTTAACCTTTTTGCTTTTTTCACTCTGCCATATCGGCATTTCCTTTTTTACCTTGTGTCATTTTTATCTTTTTGCCTTATGCCTTTGATCCTTTGGGTTTGAATGTTTTGAATATTTTGCTTTGTTGGCTATTTTGAATTCTCTATTTTTCCTTTTGTCTATTTTTCCTTTTGACTTAATACGTTTTAGGTTTTTTGTGTTTCTGATTTTTTGCTTTCCTGGCTTTAAGCTCTTTGTCTCTTTGCTATCTTTTCATCTTTGCCGTTTGTTTTTTGACATTTGACTTTTTTTGACTTTTCATCTTTGCCGTTTGTTTTTTGACATTTTGCCTTTTTCGGCAATTTTGGCTTTCTGACTTTTTTCCTTCGGAAATTTTACCTCTATGCGATTTTTTTATCTTCCCCTTGGGAGCTTTTTCTCATTTGCCTTCTTACCATTTTGCTTTATTACCTATTTTGATTTACCTATTGCATGTTTTTGCGATTTTTTTCCCTCTTGAAAAATTTGCCTTATTTCGTGTTGTTGCCTAATTGCATTTTTTTTATTGCTATTTTGCCTTTTTTACCTTTCTAACTTTTTGACTTCTTTGTGTTTTTGATCTCTATGTCTTCTTTACTGTTCCCCCATCCGCTTTTTTGCCTTTTTGCTTTTGCTTTTTCCTTTTCTCTGTTTGCTTTTTCTTGCTTTTCTGCACATAAATTTTTACATTTAGGGAAAAGGATAGGCTAATAACATGTTATAACTGCTCAGTCTGGCCAGTGTTTAGTTTAATTTGATATTTTTGCCTTTTTTGTCTTTGTTCCTCTTTTCCTTTGCCTTATTGTCTTTTGACATTTTTGCCAATTCGACTTTTTGCCTTTTTGTCTCCACCATATTACACCTTCTTGTTTTTATTTCCTATTTGATTTTCATTTGGATTTTTAACTGTTGGCCGTTTTCCTTAAATTTTTTGCTTTTATTGCTTATTTTATTGACATCCTGTAAATTATGTTATTTTTTGTATTTTTTACTATTTTGTTTGTTTTTTCCCCTCTTTGAATGCCTTCTTGCCCATTTTTCCTCTATGAATATTTTTACCTTGTTGTCTTAATGCTTTTTTTTTGTGTGCTACAAATGGCTGAGTTTGACTCTCAAGCATACTATTCACTGCTTCATTTGGCCCTCAACTATGTGCTATGAATGCACTTCTTTTATCGCTGTTTGCCTTTTTGCCTGTCTGATTTGCCTTTATAACTTTTCATCATCGTTCCTATTTTTCCTTCTTTAAATTTTTACTCATTCTGGTTATTTTGCCTTCTTGTCTTCTTGACTTTGTTTTTTCCCCCGATTATTTTCCATAATTTTGGCATTTTGACTATTTTTAATTTTTACCTATTTTTCTTCTTTGCTTCTCTGCCTTGTTGTCATTCTGCCTTTTTGCCTCTATTGCCTTTTCACTTTGACACTGTTTGGCCTATATTTCGTTTTGTTTTTAATTTTGTCTATTCTTGGCCTTTTTCCCACTTTGCATTCTACTTATTTTGCCTTTATGGCTTTTTAGTCTATTTTCCTTTTAGAGGCAGACTATTTTCCTTTTTCACAATTTCGTCAATTGTATGTTATTTGCCGTTGTGGAAATGTCCTTTTTTGCCCATTTTGTCATTTTGTCTCTCTTGTCATTATGTTTATTTTTCCTGTTTGCTTAAAATTGACTGAATTTGACAACAAAGCTTTTCACTCACTGCTTATTCCGGCTCACAACTTTGTGTTTTGAAGATTAATTTTCAACTTTTTTGCGTTTATGCCTTTTTGAATGTTTGCTTCTGTTTCCCTTTATTCCGATATTTTGCCTTACTTGATTTTTTCATGCCTTTTTTCCTATTTTGCCATTTAGCCATTATGCATTTTTGCCTCTTTTCCTTTCTGGCTTTTTTGTTTTGTTTTGGTCTTTTTTTGCATTTCAACTTTCTCTTGCTTTGTTCCTTTCTGCTGTTTTGCCTTTCCGGTGTTTTGTGTTTTCGCCTTCATCCCCTTTTGAACTTTTGGCTGTTTGACTTTTTTTTGTCGTTTTTGCCTTATTTTTGCATTTTGGACTTTGTATCTCTTGCTTTGTTCCTTTTCTTGTTGTTTTTTTCTTGCCGGCTATTTTGCCTTTTTGCTTTTATGCCCTTTTGAGTTGTTGTCTTTTTGACTTTTGCTTTTTTGCCTTTTTGCCGTTCTGCTTTTCTGGCTATTTTGTCGTTGTGGATTTAAGTCATATTGCCTTTTTGAATATTTTGCCCTGCTTTCTATCTTCTTTCTTGTCTTTTTACTTTTTCCTGTTTTGGGCATTCAGTAATTTTGCCTTTTTACTTGTCTTAGCTTTTTGGCCTTTTTGGCAGAACCATACATTATAACCAATAACGAAACTTTTTGGCTAGAATGTCTTTTTCTGACTTTTTACACCTATGCGAATTTGACTTTGGCCTTTTTATCATTTCTGGTAATAATGTCTTTATCTACCTTTTTTGCCATTATTCATTTTGCCTTTTTACTTATTTTTCTGTTTGGCCTTTTTTGTCATTTTGGATATAATGTCCTGTTTGACTTTTGTTTGTTGTCTTCATACCACTTTGTTTTTCTGGCTATTTTGTCTTCTTGGCTTTAAGTCGTTTTGCTTTTATCAATAATTTGCATAGTTGGCTTTTGTATTTTTGTCTTTTAAAATTTATGAATTTTTGCCATTTTACCTTCTTGTCTGTTTTCTTTCTTGCCTTTTTGCCTCTTTTGATTTTTCGCCTTTATTGAAATCTCTTCCTTTATGCCTTTTTTCGCCGTTTAGTAATTTTGGCTTTCTACAAATAATTTGTCAAGTGAACTGAAAACTGTTTAAAGTTTTAAGGTAAACAATGAAATCTGCTGAACGCAGGTAGCTCATGGAATGTGTGAGATGTACAAATATCTATACAGTACCTGTTTTCAACTGCCGTTCCCTTCGGTTGGAACCATTCCAATCCATGGTCTTCGTAGATATTTATTCTCAAATATTTTCTCAACCAAGAGTGAAAGTAAACTCCTGTTAAAGTTAATTGCAACTCGGAAAGGATCTACCATGTGCTTAGATTTATGCCGGATTTATAAACCCAACCCCTGTCGCTTGAACCTTTTCACATTGAGCCCCGTAATGCCGTCAGTTACGCTCAGGAATCAGGGCTTTGGCCCAGTTCATCGCCACGACACTAAATACGATAGCTTTCAACAAAACTGTCGCATCCGGTCGTCTTGATGGTCCTCCTTGTTGGTCGTCCGCACGGGAATACAGAACAGCATGTTGTTTGGAAACAAAATTGTTAATAATAGAGATCAATGGGTTCTCCACCGGGACTTCTTACACCGAACGACACAATCTGCCCCAATTTCGAGCAGGCAGTGTCTGCCGTCCCGTCAGAACAGAGCACAAACAGGACAGAACACACGCAGAAATTAAATTATGTCCGTCTGACTGGAACGGAATGATAAAAGTTGCCCGTTCCGGACCGGTGGACGTCGGAAAAGCTCTCTCTCGTAACTTCCATCAGGTCCAGGCCTCGGTCTGGTTTGGTAGGACGACACACAATGAACCACAGACCGAAAATCCTAGTTCGAGAGACCGACCATCCGACGACGTAAATTATTGTCTGTTGGAATTTGTCCTCGCATTGCTCCGGATACTGTTGCCATTTCCATCGACGCTGATGTCCTCGTCTCGTCGCATTTTGGTTTGCTGCCAGCTGCTGGCCAGCCTCACAAGTAGCACTCTTGTTCGCCTTGCTCATAATTACGGTACTTAGTAGTTGCTCGGATCCGGAAGGAAAGTGAGCAGCCACCCACTTCTTTGGAAACGACGACCATGGGTTGGGGGGATGGGGAACCGATGAATTTGTTTTTCCCTCCAGCAGAGGGGGCGATATTTCAATTTGTTTTATGCGGTCACAAACGGGCCATGATAGCCGTGTAAAATCGGTGACAATCGTTCTTCTTTGTTGTGCCCGGGGACGATTTATTAGCCCTCAGCAGCCCATCAATAGCGGGCTGCAATCGTCGTTGCAATAACGAATAGGAAACGGCAGCCGGAAACGACGACTTTGGGGAATTACGGATTTCGCTTTCTTTCCGATTGGGAGCATCCGTGGCAGGCGAGGCGAGGAACTGAGGCAGGAAATTGCCATTCGCTGTGATAATGTGCAGCAGTGGGAAAATTATGTCGTCCCCAAAGTGCAATTACTGTTAGTTTTTCTCTCCCTCTGTGTTGTGGAATGGACCGGGAATGTAGTCCCATTTAGGCTGCACGTTCACAAGCAGATAGAAAAAAAGAAGAGATAAACGTAGAAGGTGTTCTTGAACTAGCGATTGACCCGATTCGGGTCGAATAATTTCCGAATCCCGAGAGCCTTGCATACGAGCATTGCGAGTCAGAACATAGAAGAGGCATTTTTTATAGATCAAATAAAAAGCTTGAATTGTTGGAAGAAGACGGCGGAGAAGAGACAGAACTGTTCGTTTGAAATTTTCCGTTCAGTCCAGTAATGTCCACGGGACTTTTAAAAACATATTCAAGACCACTTTAAATAAATATAAATAAAGCAAGAAACAAAGTAGCTCGTGATAGACCGACGATAGCACAATCGACGTCGTCCGACATACCATGGTTACGAGTAAATAACAAACTCGTTGCAGAAGTTATTAGAAGGGCCTGTTCATAAACCACGTAAATTCGTTTTTGAAAAATCTCAGACCTCCACTCTTTCCTCGTAGACTATTCTTCATACATTTTTTGGAAATTTTATATAGAGCGTTGGCTTTGGTACCGCAGGATAGAGCGCCGTGTTACACGTTCAATCGAACCCAACAATGGATGAACGATAACATGAAGTTTCGGCCGAAGGATTTGTGGCCCCCATAGCAGTCCAGATCTTAATCTGTTGGATTATTCGATTTGGGCATATTTTGAAGCACGAGCCTGCAAAAAATCACACCCTAGGGTGAAGACCCTGAAGTCAACCACAACACGCACATGGCAGTCAATGTCGGAGGACTACGTCCGAAAGGCATCCCGAATAGAAATGGTGATGTAAAAAATATTAGCAGACATCTTCCAAACATTAAATTTGAATGTGGGTTGTCGTATTCTAAATGTATTCAGAGTTCAAAGTAACGCCCTAGTACATATAAATACAACATATTTAAACTTCACATTAAAAACAAACGTATTGATGATGTTAAATTTAACATCAGAACACGTCTTATAAAACTAGAATCTAAAATTACATGACAATCAAACGTTATGTATGTGTGAAATGTTGTGTACCTAAGACATCTAAACACATCTGATGATATTATAATTGGCCGTTACCTTAGAAATAAACTTCATTCTACTGTAAAAGACTGCAGGTCTACAGCATTAGAAAACTTCTTACAACATAAGAATGAAACGTTACAATAGAATCAAAGGTCTTTGTGAAGTAAAATGTTGTATTCATAATAAGCAGAATACATCTTGTGTCATACAATCACACGTTGCGTTGAAATCCATGTTCTTATAGATGTAAAATTTTGTACTCATAAAATATCGGTAAATATCCGATGCGATTAGAATTAAGTGTGAATCGTATATGTTTTGGCGATATTGGTGCATATTTACTTTATGTACTTTACTCAACACCCCGAATAAAATTTACCTTAGCCTAACATGTGATTTTGATGCTTTCAGATTATTTGGTTTTAATGTTATTATCTACAACTGAAAACATCCGGAAACGATATCACCGTCACGTTTTTCTACATCTGAATGCATCATACATCATCTCTTTTATTGGATAAAATCGACACTTGAAAACATATGTAAGATGTTTATTCATAACCTTTAATACATCTGAAAACATCAAAAATCCTTTGACTGTGCTGTTTTATTCAAATACATTTGAAAACATCAATATGCTTTGATATCTTAAAACATCAGAAAAACATTTTATTTGAATGTCAAAATCATGACGTTAAAGGGACATTGGATTAGAAAAAATTTGTTTGAAAATGTCTGATGTTAACATCATGTTACCTTGCCTAAATACAGCGAAAACGATCTGATCTCTAATGTTCAACGTAAGATGTACATTTGAATTTCATGTTGATGTAGACATTGAAATCAGACATCAGCCTGATGTAAATTTTTATTCGGGATGCTCTGGCTTCCGGCGTCGACTTGAGGATGTTATTAATAAAAATGGAGGACACATTGAATAAATTTGTTCAAAAGGACTTTATAAAGATAACTGCACTCGAAAATGTTGATATTATTGCATGAATTAGTTGAAAATAGGATTTGAAAGAAATAGTACAAATTTTCGCATTATTTTCTGCCGCACCCTGTATTTTCTTCCGTCAAAATCGTTACAATAAATAAGTAATACCCTTTCTGTTACCCAGCTTTTTCCTGCTATGTGGGTATTAATTATCTACAAGAGGTTATTTGGACCCCGAAGGAATTTGCCGACGGAATTGCTCAGTATTCCGGGGGACTAGGTTTTTAAAAAATGAAGTTTTCACGTCAAGATATTCCTGGACGCAACGGCCACATTGCAGGTGTTGACGAAAGACGTTCCGGAAGAGGCAGCGGCAAAGAAGACGTTTCTAAAAGCAGACCGGAAGGCGAAGTCTCATTGCTGGTTTCCTGGCTGATGAAGTTCTGGAAGTCATCCGGGACAAACGCAGCGCCAAGGAAATGTGGACCAGCCTATGTGAAGTATTTGCAAAGAAGTCGGTAGCAGAGTTTAACGAGAAAGCAACTAGGAAGTTTGTGAAGGAAGGATGGAGCTTCCAATGGCATTCGATAATTTGTTGAGCCAACTAAGACACGGCTGGCGCAGAACTGGCTAATTGTGATCTCGTGTACCAGGTTTTCCTGAGCCTGAGCCGGATTCGTACGAACCGTTAGTTAAGGCACTCGAGAACATCATGGAGGAGAATCTCACCTTGGATGTCGTCTAACAAAAGCTCCTGGCGGAAGAGCAGAAACGTTCTGATCAGACGGTGAACCCAGCGGCAAAGCTGGCCACAGCAGTACATACTGCTGCGAGACGAAATGCGGTCAGCTTCATGATGAGTCGTGATGGTGTGACAAAGTCAGCCGGCAATACTATCCAGTTCAAACTGGATTCCGGAGTGATCGACCGTTTGGCAACGCACCGGAATGTTCAAAGTCTGGTGGCGAAAGAAGAAGGCGTGATTAATTGATACAGCAACCATGGCGTGCTTCTGAATGTGCGGTTGACCGATATCTGTGACAATCTTCTACCGGTAAAGAAATGGCCGGTAGATCAAATGAATCGTCGCCAGGAGCATCTCGGCCAAGGTGGCATGACCTTTCGCTAGTACAATATAAGATGGCGACCGGTGTGGATTTCAAGACTAAACCGATTCGATTCTGCGATGCCTGTGCCCAGGGCAACAGTGCCGGGATCCTTTAGACACGTGGAAGGGCGAAGCGACCCCTTGAGCCGGGAATTAGGATATATGCGGCCCAATCAATCCACCGGTCTAAGATGGATCCAGGTATTTCGTGCCCTCATGAAGCGGAATTCATAGGTCTTCGAGAAGTTTCGGGAAAACGAAGCGCTGGTGACTGCTCAGTTTGATATGCGTATCTGGAAACTGGCTGTGGACCTAGGCAGGGAATATTGCTCGACAATGCAGAAGAATTTCTACAGGACGAAGGGTATCCAGGTTAAAACCACTGTCAACAGAACGGCGTGGCAGGGAAATTCAACATGACGTTCGTAGAAAAGGTGAGGACCATACTTGATAAACCGCAGTCCGTCAGCAGCGGTGTTGAAAGGTACACCGGCCGAATTGGATTGGATCCAAGCCGAATCTAACAAAGCTACGGGTTTTTGACAGCAAAAGCATATGCATGGATTCCTGCGCAACTCCGCAAGAAGTTGGACAACAAAAGTCAGAAAGTCATCATGATAGGCTATGCCCCCAATGGGTATCGAATCTGGAATAAGAAAAGCAGAAAGGTGGTTATTGCTCGGGACGTACGTTCCGATGAGATTTGTTTTCCGTACGCATCTGTACCTAGAAAAGAGGAATAACAGTTATTGATGTTACCGTCGTACGAGCAAGAGGGGGAAACATACCGTTGAAGAAGAAGATTTAGACATCAGCGAAGAGATCTTCGAGGATCCCGAACAGGACGAGCCAACTGGATCTACAACCGTGGCGCTCCCTTCAGAAATAGAAAGACGCGAAGCGCATGGCGAATCGTCGAGGCGTAGTGAACGGGAGCGCAGAATTCCAGGTAAATTTCTGAACTATGTTTCTGGTTACCAAGCAGCTTCGTCCACCCTGTATGTTCCTTAATCCTACCAAGATGTCCTGACTCGGAACGATCGAGATGAGTCGCTAAAAGCTATTCATGACGAACTGCAATGGAAAGAAACCAGGTATGGAAGCTGGAACTCCCACCGAAATAAAGCCGTTGAAAAATAAATGTGTCAAGGAGGGCGAACAAGTACGAACAGTTCAGTACAAGGCCCGACTCGTCGCGAAAGGTTTCCTTCAGAAACCGGGGCTACACTAGGAAAAAACTTACGCTCCAATGGCTAAGCTTGCGACAATCAGGATCATCCTTGCGGTAGGTGTCCACGGATTGTTCTTCTTTCATCATTCATGGTGAAGACAGCATTCCTGCACGGTGAGCTGCAGGAAACTGTTTACACATGTGCTCCAGACTGTGTAGAATCAGTGCCAGGGATGGTGTGCATGCTGTGAAACTCACTTTACGGGCTAAAGCAATCGCCGCGGTGTTAGAAGCAGAAGTTCACCAGTCGCGAAGATGGACTTCGTTCGGCCGTAGCGAGTCTACTGCTCGTACGCCAGGTTACCACGATGATGGCGAGCCGTATATCATCCATACGACTTCAACCGTAGTGTTGGATCCATGCAGCTAGCGCAGTAGACCAGCATCGTGAAGGTGCTGAATTGTGTCGGCATGAGTGAGTGCAATCCGACAAGAACTCCAAGGGAAAAAGGCCTACAACTTCCACGAGATGGGTCCACCGCTGAAGAACCACATCGGGAATTGCTCGGGAGCCTTATGTACAGCATGCTCCCTGTCTGTCCAAATTTATATTATCCTGCCGGTTATCTCAGCCGGTTCCAACAGAGCTCTTCATCCGTGCACAGCGAAGCAGAAGTGCTCGACGGCTACGCTGATGCCGATTGGGCGGCTGGCCTTCTGGACCGAAAATCCGTTAGCGGAAGCAATCACATCGAGCCAATTGGTACCCGTGATGAATTGGCCGACTTGTTTACAAAATCCCTGAAAGTCACCCGGTTCGAACTGCTGACATCAAATCTAGGAATGTCGGATTCAGAAGGGTGAAAAACAAAGTAGCTCACAATCGACGTCGTCCGAGATTACATGGCAACGAGTAAATAACAAACTCGTTGCAGAAGTTATTATTATATAGGTATGGGTACCATGCTAACGAATAAACAAACTGGGAGTCTATAAATATGATTTTTTCACCCGGGGATTTTTGTTTTATCAGTTTGAGTTAATATAGGTTGTGTTCAAAATCACAGTTAAATTGATGAAATTTATAACCTTTGAAAATGGCTAGAGTCCAATTGTGCACACTCAATAGCTAATGGGCTAGCGTTGTTGGTTTGACAGCTGCTGTGCGAAAACAGAGAGAGAAGAATGACAATGCTCGCTTGCTGAACAACGTGGGTTAGTCGAGGTACCTAAAAAGCAACTCTGAAATTGCACGCAATGAGGAGCTGTCTTGCCCCTTGCGTTTTGCACTTATTTAGCAAATGACGCAACGTTGCGTGTTGCTAGTCACCCTTTCTGCGAGGTGACTTACAACACTTTTGCGATTTAAGTTGAAAGATTGTTTCGAACAGTTCGTTATTTCGATGTTAGGATTGTTCTGATGTATTTTTGCTTCCTGTTGTTTTTATTAACCGTGGTTCTCTTGATGCGCTTTTCTGTTGATGATGAAGATTTCAAAGCAGTCTTCTCCATCACGTCCTGGTAGTTTGCTAATCACTTTTTGTGAATTAACCGGAAATATACCGGTTGTACTGAATCCAGCACGCAAACTCTCAACAGCTTTGTTGAACTTTTCAACAGTCTTCTTAAGAAGACCCTGGAACAAGTGTTTCGGTACTATACCAGAGAACTTCGCCTTGTACTCCAAAAGAACGTTTCCCTAGTAGTACACATGTTGCCATTCGGTTGAGAAAACATAAATATGACTTGCTAAGTTATAATCAAGTTACAACAACTAATTATGATCGTAGTGTGCTACTTGGGTTCTCCATTTAATTTTCAACGGGCGGAAAAATGCTACGTCAAACGGTTGGCAAAGATGCGTGCTATTTAGTGAAAAAAAAACACAAATCCTACACTGTATTTCTTGCAGGTTTGCAGCACTTGCATCGACAGATGACTTGCAAATTATCTCTGGGACTAATTACGGTTTTCACCTTCACTATTACTTTCACTTCACTTACACATCACCTCACTATTTTCATGCTATTACTGGTATAGAATTTTGCAAGATGACGTCACTAGTGAACGTCTGGTTCATCCTGAATGGAATTCAGTTTTGACAGGTATTCGTGGTTTGTTTGTTTTCGAAATCAAACAGATGAAATAAACAAACCACGGACTCCTGTCAAAAGAAATTCATCCGATTCATTTTGCGAGGTTATGTTAGGTTGGTGTAAAACTCAATTTCTGTGATCGAAAATGAACTCCGTGAGGTGGAAATGATAGTGAAGTGTAAATCGTAGTAAAGGGTGATACGGTCCAAATTTGGTCAAGGGAAAACGCGTGTAAATCGGTGAAATCGTTTATTTACAGAATCAAATTAAATTTCTTTTTCATGTTCAATAAGTATAAAATTCAGGAAAAATATTCAGATTGAGGCTTGCTTTTCCAAGATCCGAATTGCCGGGCCTTACGCATTGACCCCTGCCATCAGATTTTGTATCAGCCACCATGCCACCTTCTTCGCCGCAGAAAGCCAGTTTGCCTTGAACTGCTGCTCGTCCTTAGCAGTTTTTGGTCTTCTTTAGGTTCCGCTTGACAATAGCCCAGTATTTCTCGATTGGGCGGAGCTCTGTGTGTTGGGAGGTTCTTGTCGCCCGGGAACCACCTGCACGTTGTTGGCGGCGTACCACTCCATGGCCTTCCCAAGTAACATTTTTAATTAGATAAACGCTTCATTGGCAATACGTATACAACTTTAAACTGAGTAATGGTTAAGTAGTGGTTGCACAAGCGCCCAGCCAATATTTTCACAAGCAAATCTGGCGAATCTACCCAGCTTCATGAAAATGAAAAAAATGTCAAGCAGAATATGTAATCGGTTTATAGCCTAGGAAGCCTTTATCCAAAAATTATACAACTTATTACCACAGAGAACAGACGTCCAGGCTCAAACGACCGCTTGTGATTATAAACGAAACTGTCGATTCAAATTAGTATGGAATGTCTAACGGGGATGGCGCTAGTGTTTCAAGTTTGACATAGGGACATTGACAGCGTTGTTCTCTTACGTCATCAATGTAGGTAAACAAAGTGATGGTGATAGGTTGAAATGGGAAAGAAAATGTGAATACTATTGGCAGCAAGAAAAACTGGTTCAAATTAGTTTAATGCAAAAGACTTGATGTAATAGTAATGATTTCAACCACAGTATTGTCGGCGGTTGGAAGCCCCGTGTTTTTCGTGTTTTCCTCCACCGGGAGGCCACGTAGTGAGACAGGAATTGGTGTTCCGCAAGAAGTTACACTCGAAGGTGTTGAAACGCCAGGAACCCCCGTTAGCGCGTAATTGGTTTTCCATGTACAAAGGTGAGTTTAGTTTTCGATCCGGATACCGTAGCAAACAGATGGTTGGTTCTTTTGGTTTGCCGGAAACATCTAGACGAGAAAACTAGGTGCTGCAGCGACTGCCATATGGTAAAACGAGAACTTATTGGAACGGAAACACGCGATACTTGCTGCTACACTAAACGAAAAGCTAACGTTAATTTAAATGGTTTTAACTACTTACCGGCAATTAATAATAATCAAATTAGAACTGGATAAACTTCT
>JASCZW010002113.1:0-78221 GCA_034211315.2 Aedes japonicus
ATTTTGGTGAACGAAAATTTCTGTTTTTTTATAATAACTGAAGCAATCTTATTGGGGAATAGTAGATCTGGAAAATTTGAAAGCTCTTCTGAACTTTTGGATAAGATTTAGGTCTTCGAGTTGTTCGTTCCAAGCCCGCAGTGCACTTATAATATAAGCTTGATCAAATAAGAAATGAGTATTCTTTTTTCAAAGTCTGCAATAATTACACATATATAGATTGCAATCAAAATATAATCCCGCAAAAATGTTTTTTTTCTATGAATGTCGGGACACGGCATAACTATTGATAAATAATAAAGTATTCAGTGTTGTATCAGTTGATATCGATTTGTTATGCTAGTAATGAATCTACTTTAACTGAGAGTTTTCACTGTTAAAACCCCTCGAGGAGTGAAGCACTGTTCAAAGATACATCCCTTCATCAGTCAGAACTGGAGTTATTGCACAGAACATAAAAAATGACTTTTATACTCCTATACATCTTCCACTAGTATTGAAACAAAATAAAACAACAAAGCATACAATTGACCGAATCCATATTGCCATACCGTCGTTGAACTCCTCGGTACTGCCACTTTGTTCACAACAGCAAAATGTTTTAAACTGTTTCCCACTTTCACCAGTTTTCATTTTAGTTTTGAAGATTTTTCAAGAATTCGTATGTTTTTGGTGGCTTACTATAACAGTCTTTTTCCCGTAATGACAGGATGCCGAATTCGGTCAAAACTACACGGAACCACCGTGTTTGTTCAGAAGGAGTAGAAACTTGTTCATGTAAATTTCCTGATCTTTTACTGGTCACTCTTTTGGTTTTTTTGACTTCTGGCTCTTAATTTCCCCCCGATCCAGGTTTTTGGATGAGAAAAACGTTCCCCGAACACTTTTATTATGAGTTGATGATCCAAAGGAAGGATCAAAGTGTCGGTGGTAAAAGAACAGGGAAAATGGATGTTTCTGGCTCTAATTTAACCCACGCAGGCACTGGGAATGACAAGATGGTAGTAGACCAGGTTGAAGAAATCCCAAGGACCAAGTGGAGTTGAGAACACAAAACAAAACATTACATCTACTGGTCACACTAAACACAAAACTGGCGAATCGAAGCCAAAATATCGAGATATTAAGATTGGTGGAAAAAACTCAATTGTGGGTTACTCGCGAAACCAAACCTGGGGAGAACCTAAATCCCCAAGTAAGCGGCAAAAACTGCAACAATGATTAAAAAAATCAAATTCGTCCAAGTGAATCTCCATCACGCAAAGGGAGCAACAGCTGTACTCTGCAAAAGATTCACGGAGAGCATACTGGATATCGCCTTTATCCAGGAGCCATGGACAAATAACAGTAGGATAGTGGGAATCCCTACAACTCCTGGTAAGATAATTTACAATGAAGGACAGCCATCACCGAGAGCTGCAATATTAGTAAATAGAGAAATAAAAATAGTTCCAATTACAGAGTATATAAAAAGAGACATCGCTGCTGTCATGGTGGAGGTGCCAAAAACTCACGGGACAACAGAAATATATGTTGCTTCAGCATACTTTCCAGGGGACCTTGACGATGTACCTCCACCAGAAGTTTTTTATTTTATTTTTTATTTATTATTATTATACTTCATCTGACTATCCGTCTTAATGAATATTAAATATTGATGGGGAAAAGCCTGTGAGCAAGGCGCAAAAACCCCATATCTTCTAATTACATATACATGGAGAACACAAAACTTCTTAAAAGCATACATAACACAAAATAAATTAATAACATGAAAATTCTAATTCGTGGTCTAGTAATAAAAGTAATTATCCTCAGCACATAAGTCAGGTCTCGTCAAGTCCTCGTCGAACATCCGCCAAAAATTCCGAAAGTCTTCGCTTAAATGTTTCAACAGATGCATTGAAGTCGAACAGCAAGTACACCTGGTTGAATGTAGCTGACATAAAGCGGATGGGATCGTGCTGACCATACAAAGCATTGCGAGATTCAAGCATCAAGAAATCACGTTGGCGAAGTATTCGTTCTGGGGCGTATATATTCAGCTGCTCAAGGATCCTCGGTGAGTCCATATCGCCAAAAAGAATCTTGGCTACAAAAACAGATTGCGCAGTACTTCTCCTTTTTTCCAAGGTTTCTATGCCTAGCAATCTGCATCGGTCCTCGTAGTGCGGTAAATTGAGCGGATTTTGCCATGGGAGATCCCGCAGAGCATACCTGACGAATTTCCGTTGGATTGATTCAATCCTAGCAATCCAGATCGATTGATAGGGACACCAAACCACAGCATTGGATTCAGGATCGACCGCACAAGAGCACAATAAAGGGATCGAAAGCATAGGGGGTCACGAAATTCATTTGCTATTTTGAAGATGAATCCCAGCTGTCGGTTTGATCTGGAGATAATATCGTCATAGTGTGATCGAAAGGTAAGAGCTGGGTCAAGGATAACTCCCAAATCCCGTACTTGACGAACATGTTCTAAAGGCTGACCGTCGATGATGTAATCAAAAACAATAGGCTCATGTTTTCTGTGGAACGAGATGACGTTGCACTTGTGAATGCTTAGTGTAAGCATGTTTCTAGAACACCATTCAGCAAAACAGTTCACATAATGTTGTAGTGTAAGGCAGTCTTGAACGTTTGTCACAACCATATAAATTTTTACGTCGTCAGCATAAAATAATCGGCAAGCTGGTGGCAGCACTGAAGAGAGTTCATTGATGAAAATGTTAAACAGTAGAGGCCCCAGGTTGCTTCCTTGTGGCACACCTGATAAATTAGTAAACGGTTCAGAGGATTTATTTCCAATCTTAACAATCAGTTTCCGATCTGCTAGATATGATCTGAACCAGCTGGTCAATGATGATGCGATACCTAATCTATCCAGCCGTTTGAGCAAAATCTCATGATCAACACGATCAAAAGCAGATTTCAGGTCGGTATATACAACGTCCACTTGTGTTCCATGATCCATTGCGCGCACGCAGAAAGAAGTAAATTGGACGAGATTCGTAGATGTTGATCTCTTGGGATAAAAACCATGTTGATCCAAAGAAATGTGGTTCTTACAGGAAGCAAACAGCATATCATTAATGATGATTTCAAATACCTTGGAGCAGGTGCACAGCGACGTTATTCCACGATAATTCTCGATGTTTCGTTTATCACCTTTTTTATGCACAGGGAACATGATGGAGAATTTCCAGCTAGAGGGAAATCTTTGCTGCTGCAAAAAGGTGTTGAACAACAGTGTCAAAGGATGAGTCAGAGCATCACAACATCTCTTCAAAATGCATGGAGGGATACCATCATGGCTAGGTGAGGAGGAATATTTCAGTTTGTTGATGGCAGCTACAACGTTCTGAGGAGTGACCTGGACATTTCCTAGTGAGCAGACATCGCGCGGTGTTTCTATACATGCATTTTCGACTTGAGCAGGAGATGACGTGGTGTCATTGAAAGCAGACTTGAAGTGTTCAGCAAACAGATTGCACTTATCGGATGCAGTACTGGCGAGATCGTTACGTAGAAACATCTCAACTGGTAATCCATTATCCTTACGTTTGGAGTTCACGAATTTCCAGAAACTTTTAGGATTTTTCCTAAGTTTCTCTTGCATACGTAGAGTATAACGTTTGTACAAGAAGCAGTTGTAAGTCCGATATCTGCTACTTGCTCGATTGAAAGCCTGCTTAGCGAGTGGGCAACGAACTCTACAGTAATTTCGAAGTGCTCTCGATCTCATACGCTTTAAATGTCGCAGCAACTTTCAAACTTAATTCAACATGCTTTTAATCAAAGTTGTATCGCTAAGAAACGATCCACAAATAGGAATGTACCATGGTGGAACAACAAGCTTCAGAAACTTCGTAAGAAAACCCGGAAGCTTTTTAACTGGGCTAAACGAACACAACAGTGGGAACAATACAGAGAATCCCTCACTAGTTATAATAAGTTAATACGGAGATCTAAAAGGATACACTGGAGGCATACATGTGAAAACATTGAAAGTACTCCAGCAACTGCCAGATTGCAGAAAATCCTCTCTAAAGATCACTCCAATGGGCTGGGCACTCTTAAAAACGAGGATGGTTCTTTTACTTCATCAGCAAGTGAAACTTTGGAATTGATGATGAAAACACACTTTCCATGTTCTATCATTAGTTCGAGTGAAGACCAAAGTATACCTGCATCAAAAGTTGGCCTTGATGAAACCAGGACGCATGTTCATTTAACAATGAATGGAACGACTGGAGTAGATAGAGCCAGGGTTGATGCTTGTTCTTTGGCCGATACAATTTTTACCGAAAGAAAAGTCGAATGGGCGATTGACTCTTTTGAACCCTTCAAATCACCTGGTAGGGATGGAATTTATCCTGTACTACTGCGGAAGGGAAAGTCAACTCTATTACCCATTCTAACAAAACTATTTCGGACAAGTTTAACATTAAGCTACCTTCCGACAGCGACAGCGACAAGTGCGTGTGACGTTTATTCCTAAGGCTAATAAAAAGGATAAAAGTTCACCTAAATCCTATACGCCCATAAGCTTATCGTCAATTATACTTAAAACAATGGAAAAAATTATTGATGAATACATAAAGTCAACATATTGACTTAAAACTCCTCTGAGTAAACATTAATTTGCTTATCAGGAAGGTAAATCATCGGTAACAGCGTTGCATGTGGTTGTTACTAAACTAGAAAAATCTTTTCAAGCTAAGGAAATCTCACTAGCTGCGTTCCTAGACATTGAAGGAGCATTTGATAATTCATCTCATAGTTCAATGGTTAAAGCAATGATGAAACTTGGTTTCGACAAATGTATTGTCGATTGGATTAACGAGATGTTATCAAATAGACAAATATCAGCAAACCTCGGAAGCTCATCCATCAGTATTAAAGCTGTAAAAGGGTGTCCACAAGGAGGCGTATTATCACCTTTATTGTGGTCTATAATAGTTGATGATCTCCTTAAAAATCTGAAAACCCTAGGGTTTGAAGTAGTTGGCTTCGCAGATAATATAGTCTTAATAGTACGCGGTAGATACGACTGTATCATTGCAAACAGAATGCAAAGTGCTTTAAATTATGTATCTTCGTGGTGTGATAAGGAAGGCTCGAACATAAACCCTTCTAAAACTACTATTGTGCCATTTACAAAGAAGAGAAAATACTGTATTGAGAACTTAAGGTTGAAAGGCACACATTTGGTACTTTCAAATACAGTCAAATACCTTGGAGTATTTCTTGACAGCAAACTAAATTGGAACTTTCATTTAGAGCAGACAATCAACAGATCGACAAATGCTCTATGGATAGCCAAAAGAACATTTGGTAAGCAATGGGGACTAAGGCCAAAAATGATCCATTGGATTTATTCGGCAATTGTGAGACCCAAGATTACCTAAGCTTCATTGGTCTGGTGGCCAAAAACAAAAGAAACTGTTGCACAAAGAAGGTTAGAAAAACTTCAAAGACTAGCAACTTGCTCAATTAGCGGTGCAATGAAAAGTACACCAACGAAGGCACTGGATGCATTACTTTTTATGTTGCAATTGCATCAATTCATACAGTTAGAAGCTGAAAAGAGCGCACTAAGGATCAGAAGGTTTGCGAACCTTTTAGAAGGTGATCTAATAGGACATCTTAGCATTCTAAAAATTGTTAAATTTAATCCTTTAGTTATGAACAACGAAGATTGGATGGAGAAAAATACAACTTTGATTGTTCATATCAAGTTATTGATCCTGGGCGTGATTCGTGGGCAAGAGGTGGCCCAAACCTCCGCCAAGGATCGATTGTTTTCATACAGACGGTTCGAAAATGAACAATCAAGTGGGAGCTGGGGTAACTGGCCCAGGGATTAACCTTTCAATCCCAATGGGAAAGTGGCCAACTGTATTCCAAGCTGAAATTCAAGCAATTCTGGAATGTTCTGCTATATGCTTACGCAGAAACTATAGATATTCAAATATATGCATTTTGTCGGATAGTCAAGCAGCTCTGAATGCTTTAAAGTCAGCAATATGCACGTCCAAACATGTTTGGGAATGTGTTCAATCACTTCAGAAATTGTCTTGTCGTAATCAAGTCAATTTGTACTGGGTTCCTGGTCATTCTGGAATTGATGGAAACGAGAAAGCCGATGAACTAGCAAGACTCGGATCGTCTCATCAGTTTGTAGGACCTGAACCCTTTTGTGGTGTATCTGCTTCTTCTCTTAGAATGGAGATGAAAGCCTGGGAATGCTTAAAAATGGAGACAAACTGGAACAACACTTTCAAAGCTAGGCAATCAAAGCGGTTCATTACTCCAAACATTTCAATGACTCGCAAGTTACTAGATCTTACCAAAAAAGATCTAACAATATATACAGGCCTTATAACCGGTCACTGTCCTAGCCGTTATCACTTGAAGCTGATAGGAAAACTTCAAGATGATTCATGTCGATTTTGTAACATGGAAAGAGAAGACTCGGAACACTTGTTATGCCACTGCCCGGCAATTTACAATAAAAGGCTGAAGTTCTTTAACAAAGGGCTACTAGAACCCCTTGAGATTTGGAGAACAAACCCCAGTACGGTAGTACACTTTATTCGGAGCGTTATACCGTCCTGGGACAATGCTTTAGGTCAGACTTTGGCGATCACTTCTATCAATAGTGATGCGTCATGCTGAAAATAACTAAAGCAACAACAAAAAAGGGATATGTCACAATAGATCTAAAAATTGGTCGCAGTGACGAAAATACCCGACACGGAATTAAAAAAAAATGTTGGTTAATAGATCGGATTTTTCTGATGCGAGATCAAAATTTTGAGACTCCTCTTACTTGGACGCCATCTAGATAACTGTAGAGCAAACGTCCTAGAGGCAGCATCCTGCATGCAAACACCATCAACATGAGAGGAGTTCAGGTTTTTTAATATGCATGTTTCAAACAAATGCATCAAGTTTAAGTCGGCCAAAATCTTGACATCTTTGACGATTACAGCGATGATACCCCGTTAGGCATAAATACGTTTGCCAAACGGATGTTTGGCTGAATAAACGTTTCGCATAAAGACGTTTGGACGAATAGACGTTTGGCAGATTATGCGTTTTGCTGAATGCAAAATTGGAGAGAAGATTTACAGAGCAGTTTTCTTGCTCAAGGCCTGATTTTTTTGTTTACCTAAATCCATTCTTCCAGGAACTTTTGAGATTACAACTTAAATGTTATGTGTGTTTAGCAATGGAAACGTGAAAAAAGGCGAAATAAAATCATATCTACATTTTCTTTCAGATCCCAAGTTAGCAGCAATCGCATTTAGTCGTTCATATTGTAAAGTTTGAAATTTATAATAATTTTGAATATATTTTCATCTCTAATGATTTCAGCGGTTTTTTTAATTTCTGTCCAGATAAGCAGCAAATAACACAATCACCAGTTCATTGGTGTATTCCTGTGAGATTCCTATACTTCTGCTTCATCAAGTAATTTCAGGTTTCGAAGCCTTTTAGTCTACTGATTTCAAAATACGTTTCAAAAGTAAAATAATAAGAAGACTATTTTATGTAATCATAATATTATCAAATATTAGTTTCTCATAAAATATACCAGTCATATCAAACATTTTCAATAAACGCTACATTTAATTGAACAGTAAAACTCCAAATTACTGCTAAGGTTTGAAAGAAGGGAAAATGTCATATAAAAGTTTTGTACCGGGCAAGCGCTTGAATCGAAAGTTTTCTTTCGGATACAGGATCATGCTTCATCAAATATGCAACGCTATATTTCGTTGATCAGTAAAACTCCTTTTCCTCGCAAAACATATATGCTGATTGATCATTTTTGGCTAAGCGCCCATTCGGTCAAACATCCATTCGGCCAAACATTCATATGCCAAATGTTCATATGCCAAACGTTCCACCCCCATTACAGCAAAATGAGTTCTCAAACAAATTTTCCATGTAGTGATAGTTTATTTATATGCATAATGGGGTAATATCCCTGTATTTTGCTCAAAAGTTCATTTTCATTCGGAAACAGATTCTTTCATCAGACGGAATGAAATTTCAGCTAATTAGAACCAAACAATTCTTCAAACTTAATTGAAGCCTAAAAAAAAATGGTGTCTCGCGAGATTGGGCAGTAAAAGTGATTCATTGTGCAAACAATGTGTTTGCAGATGTATAAACAAGAATTAACTGAAAATCCAAACACAGTCATGCTGTAAAATAAGCTTAAAAGTGTCTTTGTCTTTCACCTATACTTTGATCCGAATGGTCCATGGAATTAAAATAGAAGATTCGGCAATTGAACTGCTACATTACTTCAAGAGTCATTACTACCTTGCACATGAAACTGCATTGGACAATCCCTCATCGCTTCGTTTACATTGTCTCTCAGTGGATGTATGCGTTACTTTTCAAGCCTTATAAAACAAAGGTTGACAAAATTATGAAACCTCATACAAAAACAGAACTGCGGCAGGTATGGGATTCGAACCCTAGTTCTTGGCGTTAAAGGTTTGTGGCTTCTTTGCTTTACCAACTCCGATTGTTAAAAAGTCTATTCTCAGTAGCTTTGATTTGCTTTTTGTTGGCAATGAAACCACAATCTTGTACAATAAGTTAATACATATGTCACAAAATATGTTATGCAAAACATGGTCGGTGTAATTTTATGTCAATAGTATCTAAAAAATCTTTTCCAATGTATGTTTTACAAATGTATCGAAAGATGTTTTTAAGAAAAATTATAAAGAGTAAATCAATTGTATTGGAGAAAAAGTATGTTTTGCTTAATCATTAATCAGAGAACACTGGTTTTGTCTATCGATTTAATACAATACGAAAGATTCTAACCGTTCAGAACGTGACATGTTTTGCCAAACACTTTTATATCAAACTATTATAAGTCATTCAAAGGGATGTTTTTTGTGTTACTTAAGGATTTTCGTTTGTGAACCCAAATTAAAGAGCAAAATTGTAATGCGATTTCGCATGATTTTGTTTCGTTTCTCGTAATGGATCGTACCTTAGAGAAAATACGCAAAATTGGTAGTGGGCAAAAAACAACACATCAATTTGCTATGAAAAATTCAATGGTGCGTGAGGTTGCGCAGTGTATTAGTGGTTGAGTTTGAGATTGGAGTCCGAAATTTCAATGGCTCACTAAAGAAATCTATCTCGATTCGTAACCGAGATTCAAACCGCGGCCGCCACCGATATCGCTTTTGGTAGTAACCATTCAGCCACCTATACAAGTTGAAACTAACGAAATAAAAGCCCTCTAAGTTCTTCGATTGTCAAGGCACTCAGCGGTATAGCAATAAAGCAAATGTCACTCGCACAATCTTGCATGGCTTCGTCTATTTCATAAAACGCTTGGTGATCAAGAAGGGAAAACTTTATGCAAGAGAGGGAAAAGCAGTCCAATGACAAGTGAGACAATGAACAAAGATCCAACGGTTGCTTTGACTGTGGTGCACTAAACGGTATAACAATGCATTTGCACAAACTTCGTTTATACCATAACACGCTTTTCAAGATGGGCAAAATTGCGCTCTCTGAATCATGCGGATTTCTCAAGATGTGATTGCAAAAACTGCAATTGCATTTTTTGTCACCATTTTGATTTTTAGGTGTGCAGAAGTTTTGTACACAGTACAATCTATAGATACCTGGAAACCGGAAATACTAAAAAACTAAATTTTACGGAGGATCTCAACGTATCGGATCGAAATCTCCGTCGGAGCCTGAAAGACTAAGCCCTACAACATCCAGAAGGTTCAAGACCTAACGGAGAGGCAGAAACAAGAACGAGTAAAATGAGCGAAGGTGCTACTGGAGAAGATCGCGGAAGGAAGGTTGGAGAATATCGCGTTTAACGACGAAAAGCTCTTCACCGTACGGCCACCAGGCGACAGAAACCAGCATCGGTGATGGTTTGGGCCGAAATGACCCATGATGGCCGAACTTCGCTGGTATTTGTCCCTGAAGGAGTGATCAACCAAAATACACATCGTGAACTAGCTCTACAGAACATCGTCGAACAATGGGCTTTTGCCATTTTGGTGTCAGGAATTGGGCTTCCAACGGAACTCGGCGACGGCTCAAAAAGCGAAGAAATCGCAATTCTGGATTGCGGAACATTTTCCAGGGTTCATTTCGAGCTTTTTTTTTCACCGGACCTGAACCCTACGGGCTTCACAGTCTAGAGTATGTTGGAGGTTGAAGTCTGCTCTAAAAACTTGAAGATGTGGAAGTCCTGTAACGACATCTGGTGGCAGCTAGGGATCGTTTGCGGTGAGTGGTTAAACTCAAGGGCAAAGAAGTTGAATTTGACCAGTGAATTTTCAAAGAGTGATTTGTTTTCAAGTAAAGGTGAATGAATTTTAAATAAAATGTTTTTGTTTTGATCAATTTATCTGTTCGTTTCAATTGCCGGACCCCTTGAAACCACGCTTAGCTCGCCAATCTACTGGAGGGGCCTCTGAGGTTCTCGGACATACATTTTAAATAATAGTAGCACAGAATCCGTCCCTTTATAACACGATTCAAGGCTAAATTTTGCCAGCTTAGCACTCTGCAAAAGATCCATAGGTTGCCTTCGAATTGATCGAACCATCTTGCCCGTTGCGTGCTTTATCTTCTTATACCAGTCAGTTTTCTCTGAACAATCATTTTCACTGCGCTGTTGTCTGACATACTTATGATGTGACCAGCCCATCGTAGACGACAACAAGGTTACTTTATTACGCTACGAACATAGTCTACTTTTCATTGCCGTATAGTGGTTGAATCATGAACATTATACGATCAGAGCGTCCTAACATTTATGTAATTTCCCCTTTTATATAACTAACATACACAGGTAGCTAAGCACTATTAATGGCAATATTTTAATCACATCGATGAACAATGCTTTCAGGATAGTCAAATAGTTCATTTAATAAACAGAAATTCCAGGAAGATCCAAGAATATTTGATATGTTATATTTTCAATATTCCTGGATCTTCCTGGAATTTCTGATGAATATATGTATCCAGTACCGTACTGGCCACATTTAAGTTCATAATTCTGGTGAAGTTTAAGAAGGGTTAAGTCTCACCATCGGTGGAATAATGCGGGTTTTTAAGGTCGTTGTCGGCGGTTACCAATTCGTCTAACACGTATTCGTCTACCACCGGGATTTCATTACTGTCATTGTCTTGATGTAATCCTCTATCTTTCATGTCTTGTGTTTACGAAGCATTGATGACAATTCCTATCCTGCTAGCTTAAACTTTAAATCTGATGTACGTTGCAATCATCGTCTCAAGATATTGATATCAACGGTGAGCATGAGCATTTGAGTTGAAATCGCTGATGAAGTAACTTCATTGTGTGTCGTAGTTGTCCAAGTAACTCGTGTTTTACCCGTGTTAAATTTGTTTTATTTTGTCGTGTTTAGTGGCGCTTAATTTATTATTGTATCATCCGTTCCTACAAAACAAATTTTATTTGTCTGGTGCCAATTCACGTATTTAATTCGGGTTTTAATTTGCATGTGTTGTGTCATTTGCTGCGTCATCGCATTTTGATCGCTCCGCAACCCATTGTCTGCTGGCCAATAGCAAGCCTATTGTCGTTCACATTGAGCCAAATCCGTCCCCGTTGTGCTGTTTCTTGCGTTACTGCGGTGTGTGCATACCAAAGGCGATTTCCGAAACAACGTGTGTGACGATGAACGGAGAAAAAATTGCGCCAAGTGCTGCTGAAGCGATTGCTGGCATTGAATTCGTTTCTTGCCGCGGATATTGTGGCTGCATGTTTCACATGACATGCGCGAATGTGTCTCAGGCTCTTTTGGGATATTTTTCGCCTCACCGCAAGAATTTGTTCTGGATGTGTGACAAATGTAGCAGAGCTGTTCGGAAATTCACATCTCCGTGCGATTACAAAAGTGGCCGACGAAAAATCACCGCTAGTGTCTCTCACAGAGGCTATAAGCAATCTGCACACCGAAATAAAGCAGTTGTCGCAAAAGCCCGTGCCTTGTATTCAGTCACCATCGATTAAAAACTGGCCCCAGATCGGTCCTATCCGAGCTGCCAAACGACTTCGTGGACCTGATTTGGCACATAAAGTAACCGAATGCCAATCTGGTTCGAAGCAGCTAGACAGCAGTGTGAAGTCTGTTCCAGTCTGCGCAAAGCCAGTGAACAAATTTTGGCTCTACCTGTCTCGCATACGGCCGGATGTTACAAATGAGGAAGTTTTGGCAATGGTGAGAGCAAACCTTGACACTACCCAGGATCCGGAGGTTGTCAAACTGGTTGCCAGAGAACTGACACCAGCAGCATGACCTTTGTTTCATTCAAAGTCGGACTGGATCCATCACTGAAGATAAACGCACTGAATCCATCGACGTGGCCGGAAGGAATGATGTTCCGTGAATTTGAGGACAACTCTGCCCAAAATTTCCGGGAACCGTCAGCAGTTTATTTGACGCCAACATCCAGGACACCGCCTTCAGTGAGCATGAAGCAATAAACTACAGTACATCACACGTTTGTAGACCGGGACGCACCGAACATAGCACTGTGGAAGCTCTCAACCCCCCACCGTAGTCAGAGTCATTCCAGCCAGCGACCAGCAGCCGTCCCGACCCTACGTGTGGGAGTGGAAAAAGAGTCTTCAAAACGTAAACACAGGCAAGTACGAATTCACTAATTGCCCGCCAAGACCTGATTCGCCTTCCGTTTCCAGCATTATCTCGATTTGTTCTTTTGCCCAATGGATCTTCCTGTTGAAATCTCGAGTTCTGTTTCACCACTATTACCGATTGACCTTCATCACCCGCCACTGGTTGTCTGTGTACCATCTTTAGTTGATGACGATGTACCATCGCATGGTGTGAATAAGAATGTTGTGCGGGCGTTAGACTATAACAAAATTGACTTCGATGCTCTTTGGGATTTTCTTTCTGTCATTGACTGGGATGCTCTTTTTGCTGGACTAAATGCTGATGAAATGGCTGAAATGCTGTGCGCTGTACTAAATGATTGGATAGACACGAATGTTCCTTATCGTCGTCCCGCTGTTTCTCCTCCATGGAGCTCTGCTTTGCAACGAAAACTAAAACGAACACGAAATGCTTCACAACGTAAACTCCGGCGATACCGTTCCCTGGCAAATAAGCGTAGTTTTCACTTGGCATGTAATGAGTACCGTAAACTTAACTCGTCACTCTACAAATCTTACGTTTTACGGATACAAACTCACTTAAGGCGAAACCCCAAGATTTTTGGAGTTATGTAAATTCAAAGAGAAAAATACTACTATGCCAGCTAGCGTGTTTTGAATGATGTTGAAACGTCTATAAGTAAGGAAAAATGTGAACTTTTTGCTACTCATTTTTCGTCAGTGTTCGATGGTTCCGGTACACAAGAAAGGAGACAAACGTGACGTCAAAAACTACCGGGGAATCACTAATCTGTCAGCTGCCTCTAAATTGTTTGAGATTATAGTGAGTGGTTTCATTCTCGAGCGCACCAAATGCTACATCTCTGGCGATCAACATGGTTTCGTGCCTGGACGTTCGGTTACCACCAATCTCTTAGATTTTACCACGACCTGTTTTGATCAATTGGAGAAAGGGGCACAAGTAGACGTCGTCTATACTGATCTAAAAGCAGCGTTTGATACAATCAACCATGAAATTCTGCTGGCGAAGCTTCAAAACTCGGCACATCGGAAGATTGACATCATGGCTGTGCTCGATATTTAACAGACAGGGCTCTGCGAGTAAAACTTGATACAAGCATTCCTGTTTCTTTACGAACTCGTCGAGGTGTTCCACAGGGTAGCAACCTTGGACCGCTGCTGTTTGCTTATACTTCAACGACGTATTGCTTCTAGCCAGGAGACTGCAGGCTTTGCGTATGCTGATGATCTAAAGCTGTTTTTGTAGTAGCGGACTGCCGAGGATTGTACTCGTCTTCAATCATTATTGGATCGATTCACTGATTGGTGCCGTCGGAATAAACTTATGATCAGCATTCCAAAGTGTATGGTAATGTCGTATTACCGCATCAAGCAGCCGATTGTTTTCGACTATACCATCAATGACATCGTTCTACATAGAACCGACCAGTTCAGTGATTTAGGTGTTCTACTGGATCATAAATTATCGTTTAACCTCCACCGCTCTGCTGTGATTTCTAAGGCTAATCGCCAGCTAGGGTTTGTGTCAAAAATCTCAAGAGACTCCACTGACCCGTACTGTCTGAAAGCTCTCTATTGTTCACTGGTACGACCGGATCCTAGAAATGCCGCCTTGGTCTGGCTTCTTATCAATTGACTTGGAGCTTGAGGATAGAAACAATACAGCGCAGGTTTATCCGGATGGCATTGCGTAATCTACCATGGCGTGATCCACAAAATCTCCCGCCGTATTCCGATCACTGCAATCTGTTGAACATGTATACTTTGGAACGCCGACGGACGAATCAACAAGCGGTTTATCGTGGCCAAGCTTTTGAATGCCGAGGTCGACTGCTCGAGGCTTTCTCTCAACTGAACATCCGAGTTCCTCCGAGAGCATTACGGAGTGGTACTCTTCTCCAACCCCGATTCCATCGAACAGCGTTTGGAAACAACGAACCTCTAACAGCTATGATGCGAGCGTTTACGACTTTCGAAGAATTGTTTGAATTTGGCGAATCTTCAGCTCACTTTTTGGCTCGTGTTTGTAATGCCCGTTTTATTTAGTTTTAAGTTTGTGTCATGTAGACAATAAGTCCGATGAACTAAATTGATTAAATAAATAAATAAATAAATGATACTTCGTTAGTGCCAAAATAGCTGTTAAAGACTGTATTAGATGAAATTTGGACACACGCAATTGTTCGCAACTTTTTAGCTCGTGGGTAAAAATTATTGAAATTTTAACTGAATGTATTTCACTGTGTTGTGTCAATTGTGTAATGAGTTTCGTGAAAATCGGTCGAGTGATTTCAGTGATGGCTTCGAATGAAGAAATAGTGCGCCAACAAATTTTGGGCACTCACTTCAAGCTAAACGTTTCTCATCGATGGATCGGAAGACAGCTCGGAATCGCACATTCAACCGTATCTCAGGCGTCTGTGTTTAAATTAATGATAACTCAATTGCTCGCACTCGTGAGATTTATTATCTTGGCATGATTTTTTATGGTTGATTAAAATTTGACACTCACATTGACGATGTCATCAAGAAAATCTCCTAGAAGTACGGTATTATCTGTCTATTGAAAAATGAGTTAACTTTTGCTAGTAAAATAAAGTTGTACAACTTAATCATCTCTCCTCACATTGAATTTTACCCTTACATTTTGTTCTAAGCTGATAAAAAATATCGAGAATGCAGCGTTTGTAAAAAAAGATAATGCGTTTGATTTTGAGATGCAATAGGTTCACTTCGTTATCTTTTTTGTTAGATGCCCTGCAGTGGCTTTCGGCGAAGCAGAGAGTTAAGGGGAACACATCGATATACAGTGCACTCACTCGATATCGCAACTATTCCATACTCACACGAAGCACTCAATAATGTTACTCACAGTAGCTATACTCTCACTGATTCCCGAAGGCAAAATACCGATCAATTGTATAATAGTTTTTTAGTAATAAATTGACTGTCCAACCGAACACGCGTTTCGTGGACATCTAGAGTACCCACAGAGAGTTCTGAATTTGACAATGGTGTTAATTTTCAAAGTAATTAATGGTTTGCTGCCTCAATAAGTGGATGATGTTAGAACAGCATACTTGTGGTACGGAGCTTCATGAAATTCGTCGATTTTTAAAGGTTTAATTGTTTTTAATTCGATGCCTATACAAATCAAACGTGCAGCAACACTAACAGATTCTAAGAGTTGATACCTTTCACACATCAAAGCTGCCTTTCACTCTTGACTAATTTTGTTTCTTGACGATGTTATTACAACTGATATTTTGAATGGTTTATTGTTCAATGTTTATCATGGGGCACAAACAAACTATACTTTTTGCTTCTGCGTAGTTAACAAAAGTTTGTGTATCGAACGCGTTAACAGGTATAGCTGAATGTTTTGAATTTTTTTAACAAGTTGAAAGCTTATTCTCGATTCGAGTTATTAGTACGAGACACTGTAGAAGTCTGCACATTGTAGACTAAATACGCTTGTCTGTCAAGATAAGCACAAGTAGTTGGAATTAAATGGAAAATACTAATTTTTACTCTCATTTCTAGTAATCTTCACTATATATTATACATTGTTCTATTTGACATTGCTTATCATTACTGTGTCATTTCTATCATAATTTGGATTTTCATGATTTACTTTAACATTTTTTTATTATTTTCATCTTGGAGCGTATGGTACGGTTTGTCCACGCATCTATTCTCCTCTGTAGATTCGTTGGAGTTGGAGTTCAAATCTTTTTGTTTGAATCCAACTCATTCTACAGAATCATCTTTTGTGGTAAATGCAGTGAGTAGGCCTGGTTGCTTTAATGCTTGTATCATGACTTTGATATGCTGCAAGCATCAATATCGACAAAAACATTAATTGGGCGTTATCTAAAACAATTATTTCCAGTATGTTTTTTCGTACTGGCTACGTTTTCATTAGATAACACAGTTTGAAATCGCATACAGTTTTCTGCGTTATCTAATGCACATAAAGGGAACGCTAGATTTGGCAGAAATTAATAGGATATTTCATGTAAATTAAAGTCACATAACGCCTACATCTAGTCTGTTGTATGGAAGATTGCAAAAAAAGTTGAATGGCACATGAAAGATTGCGAACAATTTCGTTGTTTACGCTTCCGTTGGCTTGATATTAAACGAGGGGAAATTTTACGCGTCTGTTGAAATTCATTGTTTTTTCTGTGTACACACTACCAAAATCTCGTGTAAATTTCTGTCTCTGAGACCTGAGACACATGCAAGCGTCCTTTAGTGCATAAGAATGTGTTGAAAGAGATGAGTCGAATTGCGTATGTTTCAGTTTCAGGAGACATAATTTTACACGAAATCTTTCTTTACGTTCCCCGACTTTACGTTCCCGGACTATTTACAAACATGGATTAGGTCTCGTGTAAAATTCATAATTTCTAAGTGTGTAGATTAGATCAGATTAGTAAATCTTATTAACTTTTTGTCCAATATTAAATAATCTTAAGGATAAATCGTTAAGCTCAAACCCTTTTTGGGGAATTGTTGTGGATCCATCATAACAAAAATAAAGGAAGCGGAATACACCAGAACGTATAATCTCTCCAGGAAAGCAGACAGTAGAGAAATAGTAGAAAAAATTAAGGATTAAGGTATTCTAGTAGATACGAAACCAACAATCACTGACCACTTTTATACCATTTAAATTTCTAGATTCTTATAGCGTATTATGTAAACCTTTTTCAGTCACGCACGAAGAAACAACTTCGAAGATTAGCTTGGATAATATTCATGATACCATATTTAAAGCTCGGATGCTCATCAGCATTCAATTATTAATAGAGCGTCCAGAATTTACATTGGCTCAGATGTAAACGATATCATTTCACATCGTATTGATTCTGAAGAACTGTTATCAAAACTTAATTTTTACTTAACCAGCCTTCCACTTTGAAATCGAAATGTATTTATTATAAGCCACCATTTTTAGCCTATAAATAAGATGATGGCAATATACATTATGCATTGCAAAAATACTGACATTGAAATGTAAATAAAGGACATATTTCAATACTTGATATTGTTGTTTCCTTGTATTCTCCAATACGCGGGGTAACGATCTGTGTCGATCTGTTGACTGATGGTGCACCCGATCGTGCCTTGACCTACCCCGCATGGGGATGCTTGGTAAAAGTTTGTGTTTCCTGTTTCGAAATACTACCTCACAATGCCCTCCGCTCAATTTCAAACTACTTTTGTTCAATTTTCACAGCCTGCCGTGCGCTAACGGAACTATCAATACTTTCTCTTCACAACTTTGTTCTAGCAAAAAAATGCTGTCTACTCCTAGAACCTCATGGTGATGAGAAATTATTTCCTTCTCAAAACAAAATCATCATATTTCAATGATATTTGCTTACAAACTGCTCATAAATAGGGTAACGGGATGTATTTTTAGCCTAGCCCCTTCATTCGGCCTATGTACCAAATGTGTCATTAATTTAGTGAGAATCATCAAAATCATGTTCTATTTGGATGACCGATATAATCCGAAGCAATTGAGACAATATTGATAAACTTGTAGTTGTTCATTTCCGAGTAATTTTTGATTTCTTGAACTTATGGGGCATCATGATTTCACTGGTTAAGCTGAACAGATGATATAAATGATTTTCAAATGAACTAAATTTGGCTTAATATAATCGATAAAGCTAGTAATGCAGTCTGGATGTGTTCACATAGCTTGAATAACAATGATTTTACAAGAAAATCGTAGACCCAAGGTTGGGGACATATTTTTTTGTATGTTCCCAACTATGGCCTGTTGTATCAACAACGTAGTAAAACGGTTGTTATTGGTATAATTTCTCATTGACTCATTTGACTCATCTTAAAACAAACAAAAGGAACAAAATCATTGTATAGTGAATTATAATGTTTTCATTATTGAATGGCTGATAAATCATATATGAGCATCACTTAAGTGTTTCGAGGCAGTTTTAGTTTAGTTTGTTTTGTGAAATGTTGTATTCATTAAATCGAATACAGCTATCAATGCCTTAATTCATAAAATTAGAAAAAAAAACCGTACAAAGACTGCATTTAGTAATAAATCCATCAGATGGGACGAAGTTGCATTCATAAATAGACCCAATTTAGTGCCTATAGACCGATATTAAATCCATATCTCTCGAATGTTTTTGACTTTATAAAAAGAGTTGTATAACTTTTCGTGATACATACTACCAAATGTCCTATCAAACTTATCTTCGCAAGTGTATAACTAGTTGAATCTCGCTGCCAGCTAAAAAACTTTATGAGTTATAACAAAAAATGTAATCGATCATTGCATAATAGGCTGAGTTAAGGGACACATACCCTATACAACAATATTTAAGCCAGATAACGCCTGAATCTAGTTTATTGAATGAAAGATTGCAAACATTTTTATTTGCCGTATGAAAGGTTGCAAACAATGTCGTTGTTTACGCTTCCTTTGGCTTGGTATTAAACCAGGGGTAATTTTACGCACCAGTTAAAATTCATTATTTTTTTCTGTGTACCGTATTAACGTAAGCAACTGTTAGTGACTTGGCCAAGTGTGAGATTTGTACTCGTGACTTTAGCGTGGAAGGTATGGTTAACAAAGCCAGTTCAATTCAGGCGGAACGATTAATCAACAAGTGAAAAAAAAACGGCTACCTCAACAATCAAACCAAGAGCAGACTATCAACCTTAAAGGATCTGAAAAAGTGCTTCTGGTATGTCTCCGCCACAAGTCGTTTAAATTTCTCCGGTCCCTGGCGTGAATCCTTTCGGTTTCCAACGTTCAGATAAGACAATGCAAATCGACCACCACCACCACCACCACGACGACGCTGCCCGACTGTCATCAGCGAGCGACAGCGATAAGTGGTTTCCAAATTATCGAAGCAATTAAAATTTAATTCTTCTTGTTTCAGAGCAGCAAAAACAATCGGATCCCTGCTTCCAACCCGTCAGTTCCCACAGCATCGTTGTATCTGTCCAGCAGCGGAACCCGGAGAATCAAATCGCGTCTTTTTGTTCGTTGTAAGCAAAGATTGCTCTGACGCAACATTGCTCCGAGGGAATCTTTCAATTAAAGCCATGACGATCGTTAATCATCTTCGGGGTCTTGGAATAGAAAAGGGTTCAAGTCCGAGAGTTGCTACAGAGTTTGGAGAAAGCGAGCATTCGAAGGATACAGCCTTGTGCGTTGGTAGAAACGCCTCCAACCCCACTCCCTTCTCCGTTATGGATGGTAATAACGATTGAGTTTGAGGGAAAAAGATAATCGTTATCGTTCTTCCGGCCAACGCAATTTTGATCCCTTCTAGTATGACTAGTAATTAGTGGCAAGAAACCATCCCAACAAGGATGATGACGATGACGATGACGAGCATCACAATTGTTGAGCCAGATGAAAGCACCATGGTGATTAAAACTCAACATCTTCATCGAATTTGGTTTTTAATACCGAATAGCAAGCGATAATCAGCTTCAATTTAATGTGAAGTAGCTTTTCGAAGACAGCGAGGCTGTTGTCGTTGGCATCGTCACTGTAGGATATCCAGCTGATTACAATCAAACACGGTGTAAATTGAACTAGCAAGATGATTAAGAGGTATTTGTGCATCACTTCTGAGAATAATTGATTTTTATACATATCTCACTTTACAAATTGTCTTGAGAAAATAATAATGATTCACATAATTTTACGTGAAAACAACTAAACTCCATTCATCCATTAATCAGTGAAACAGACCTGTTCGTGTATTTTCTCATCGATACGTACACGTCGTCAATTCGACACGGCTACAAAAAAAGTAGCTTTTCCAATTAACTTTCCGCTCAAACTTTTTGCCTAGCACCGAAAACATTTCTCATTTATCATTCTTTAGTTTGAAATTCTTTTGAAATTAGCAAATTGTTTGCCGCTAACCTTGCTTCCAGTTCCTCGCTGTAGCGCACTAATAACTGTCAGCATTGCAGTCAGTCAATTTATTTCGTCCCCTTCAAAACCGTTCCTCCGACCGTCAGTGGAAATCTCATCGAAAAAAAAAACTCCCGCTAAAATAACAGCTAAAATCTCAACTCTCTCCCCTTGCTCCTTATTTCTAGCATCACCGTCAGACACCACGAGCGGAAACGACCAATCCTAGAAAAAGCGAAGCGAGAGAAAAAAAAACTTTCCAACAAATAACATAAATTTGTAAATGTCAATGCTTAACGTGCAGCACATTAAACAGCATCATAATGCGGGAAACATATGTTCAATTATGAGACGAAGTACTTTCATTTTTCAACAATTCTATTTGAGCGTAGGTTTTCTTCGCCACCGGACCAAACTCCCATTTCTCCACCGGCATTCGCTGAAAAGTCCAACCATACGTGCCGTGCCAGTCCGACAATGGGATGCCAGAGGGTAGGCGAAAACATGATGTCGACTCGCCTTCCGTCGTCGTCGTCGTTTGTCCTACCCGCCATCACCCTCCTGGCCAATCCTTCGGACTCAAAACCAATGAAATATGATGAAAGTTTTGTTTCTAGGAAAAGATTTTCTTTCTTCCCTCTTTGCCACTCTGTCCTTCCAAATCACACAGAAGCTCAGAGGAGTGCAAATGCTGCGCCAGGAAATAGTTTTTCTTCGTTTGCACAACTAGGAGCAAAAAGGCATTACCAAAGCTCAGCTGTAGTTTGCTCGTGTAATCCAGATTTCCTATGTAACTGAGGTGCTTCCCTCGTGTTTCAAACTCTTTACGGGATGAAGCACAATGGAAGTCATCTCTAATGTTCTACAACAAAACATTTATTACTGTTATGAAATGGACACTGACTGAAGGGAGAAGATGTGCAGCAACGAAAGTGCTTTTTCTTCATCTGTTTGTTTTGAATCCGGATTGCAAGCGGGAAAGGGTGGAAAGAACCCTACTTAGTTTTTCCTTGGATATCTTTGCAAAGTTCCTCACAATGTTTTGACTGAGATCGATGAATGCTGTTGGAATGGATTCAGTTTTCTGTAAAGTTATTTTCTATCCCCTTGAATCGAAACTGAAACATGGGTATTTACTTACTTACTTACTCAGGACCACAAATTTTTCAACGAATTTTAGCAGATTATCTATTTTACTATATTGGCTTGTAAATTGCTAAGGTGGTGTCTTTCAAGTATTTATAGATAGATAATTTACATAGCTTGTTACGCTATGTTCAGAAGAAGTTGTTAAAAATATCCTTGTATCAGGTAAAATCTGCGTTATATGAACAATGCATTAAATTCAAGGGTCTATACGTACACTGAGGATTTACTCTTGACTAAGACTACATTTTATGGCAAAGATAGAGTTTCAAATTAAAGTTATGAAAATTAAATTTATGAAAAGAAATATTGAATTTTCTGTGAAATCTAATGCACATGAAGGGGATGTTAGATTTGGCAGAAAATAATGGGATATTGCATATAGGGTTGTTTTACCGGTTATACCGCCTGATTTGCTGGTAAAGGGCGATACGGTCAAAATTTGGTCAATATCAACTTGACGTATTTCTTTCAATTTTGCATTTAAAAAACCTGCACACCCCTCATTTTGAAGGTGTGTGTGTGTAGAATGTTGCTCCTATTTTGATTTTGGAATTCACTCTTCAGTTGTCAAAATGCCGTCCAAGCAAGAAGAGCAGCGTATCAAAAATTTGCTCGCGCATCGCGAAATCCGATGCACGCAAAGTTGCACGCTAAATTGCCAAATCAACCGTTACTGATAAAGTGTTTGGGGAACGTTTGTCGACAGCCAGGAAGTCTGGATCGGGGGGAAATCGAAAACCGGAAGCCACTGAGACGACAAAGAGAGTTGCCGGTAGTTTCAAGCGAAACCCTAACCTATCTCTCCGAGATGCCGCAAATAAGCTGGGTGTATCGTCTACAACCGTGCATCGAGCCAAAAACGAGCCGGACTATCGACTTACAAGAAGGTAGTGACTCCAAATCGCGATGATAAACAAAATACGACGGCCAAAGCGCGATCCCGGAGGCTGAACACGACGATGCTGACGAAGTTTGACTGCGTGGTAATGGACGACGAAACCTACGTCAAAGCCAACTACAAGCAGCTTCCGGGACAGGAGTTTTATACGGCAAAAGAAGGGGAAAGGTAGCAGATATTTTCAAGCACACGAAACTGTCAAAGTTCGCAAAGAAATATCTGGTTTGGCAAGCCATCTGTACCTGTGGCTTGAAAAGCAGCATTTTCATAGCTTCCGGGACTGTCAACCAAGAAATTTACGTGAAAGAGTGTTTGAATAAACGTCTGCTGCCTTTCCTGAAGAAACACGGTTGTTCCGTACTGTTTTGGCCGGATTTGGCATCTTGCCATTACGGTAAAAAGGCCATGGAGTGGTACGCCGCCAACAACGTGCAGGTGGTTCCCAAGGACAAGAACCCTCCCAACACGCCAGAGCTCCGCCCAATTGAGAAATACTGGGCTATTTTCAAGCGGAACCTAAAAAAGACCAAAAAACTGCTAAGGACGAGCAGCAGTTCAAGGCAAACTGGCTTTCTGCGGCGAAGAAGGTGGACAAGGTGGCTGTACAAAATCTGATGGCAGGGGTCAAGCGTAAGGCCCGGCAATTCGGATTTGGAAAAGCGGAAGCCTAACTGAATATTTTTCCTAAATTTTATACTAATTGAACTTGAAAAAGAAATTTAATTTGATATTTTAAATAAACGATTTCACCGATTTACACGCGTTTTCCCTTGACCAAATTTTGACCGTATCACTCTTTACCGAAATACCGGTACTGGCATGTGAAAATACCGGTAATTTCGGTACTGATCATCAATAAAATTGCATTCATATAATAATTTTCAAATTTCTGTATACAGTTTATGTCTTTTTTTAGGGGAGGTACCTATGTATGTTTTTTTTGCTCCAAATGCGCACAAATACCAAAATAACAAGTTAATCTCTGTGCCTTCTTCAGAACTCTTAAATTTTCATTCGAACATTCACCCATTGGAATGGTGTGAGTACACCAGTAGATTCTGGGCACCGTGTTGTATACTCAAGATGCTTACTCTAAGGTGATCTCAAACGACAATTTCAGCTATGTTGGATGCAGAGCCAATTTTCGACTTATGAGGTGAGGAAGACTATTTCACAAACTATGATTAAAATTAATTTTCTGCGCTGACCAGGTTGCTGCTCCCGAGCGCCAATGATGTAAATAAACGACTTTGCACCAGTTCTGATAGCCTTCAGCTGTTAGTTAGATCATCTTATATGAAGTACTCATCTTGGTTAAATTAACACTAGTACAATAGGCGAATAGTGAATGAAATATCGAAGAGCTCTCATCCTGGGGGTGAACATGACTCTCAAATGCGATCAAATTATGCCTACTCTACATGCAACTTCGGTACCAAGCGTTATCGCCAAAAGGAGTTAAATATTTAACAATCCCAATTATTTTCCTACTCAATGTTTGGAATAAAATGCAATATAATAATGTTTTTCGAATATCATAATCATTAATATAGTATTATCTGTAAAAGTAACCCTGTCAAGCTCTGTTTTATCGAAATTTTATGAAATGCATTTTTTCTGCAATGTGGATTACGCCACAATGAAAGTATTTATTTACATTTTTGGACAAATAGAACCAACTGCAGATGTCGCTTTCATCACACATGCATGGGTAGGGCGAACTAGCAGCACATCCCAATGAGAGTTTAAGAAAGGTGGGAGCAAAACCCAATACATTAGTATTAGTAAATGTTTGAGAAGCAGACATTCGTGGTAACTACGATACTGTATGCGCGCCAAACAGCAACTTAGAAGAAATAATATAAATAAACACAATTAGTGACGTCACTAATCTACGTTTACTGTTTGGCGTGCAGGAAACGGAAAAAAATATGGTAACTTGTTCAATACATACAAACTACATTTCTTCACCTTTATTAAATTCTCATTGAGCACCCCTACCAATGAGAAAGTAAAAAAAGGTAAGGAAATGTAGATTGTATGTATTGATCCGAGTTACCATGTTTTTTCCGTTCATGGGCGCCAAACAGCAACGTAGAAGGCTGGCGTCACTATTATATTATTTACAACAATTAGCGACGTCAGCCTCATACGTTTACTATTTGGCGCGCATGAAACATCGTAGTCACCATGAATGTTTACTTTTCAAGCATTTACTAATACCAATGCAATGGAGTTTGCTCCACTCCTTACTTAAATTCTCATTGCATCCCTACCCTGCTCTCGTCGCCTTCTGAATGAACTGTCAGTTTGTGTTCACAAGTGCTAATAACAGTTCAATTCATTTCGTTGAAGTTATTGATTAAATGATGGAGTTTGACGATCGCATTAAGGAAGGAGTTTCTGAGACGTCCGTGTGGTATTATTTTCTTCGAGGAAAACAGAATCGTGGAACGGCAAAGTGTACAAAGTGCGCTAAGGTGATAAAATGCGAAGGCTCCAGCACAACGGGTATGAAGAAACATCTCAAGAGTTTGCACGACATCAATCTGGAAAAGCGTACTGCTCCTCTCGATGTATCCAACGATCAACCTTCAACATCGTCGTCCAACGTGAAAAGAAGTACAATCGTTCAGTATGTTTCAAGAACATCTCCTCGCGACGGTGTACTTGCACGTTTGGCTGCAAAGGATAATATTTCGTTCAATACCATATGCAATTCCAAGGACATCCGCCTGTGTTTACTTGCACGAGGATTCAGTGACATCCCAAAGACGCATAACGGAATCACGCTTAAAGTGGAAGCCTATTACAAGTTCGTGGTCGGGGAGTTCCAGAAGCAGTTCTGTGAATTAAAAGCACAGCACCAAAAAGTTAGCCTTGCTTTTGATGAGTGGACTTCAATAAGGAACCGTCGTTATATGAACGTTAATGTTCACGAATGCAAGCAGATTTGGAATTTGGGGCTCACCCGGATTCATGGATCAATGAATGCCGAGCAATGCATTAAGCTGTTGGAGCAAAAGTTGTTGGACTTTGGATTGTCGCTATCCCACGATATAATGGCTATGACGACAGATGGAGCACAAATGATGAAAAAGGTGGGGAGGCTGACACCTGTAGATCACCATATTTGCCTTGCGCATGGCATTCATCTTGCCGTAACAAGCGTGCTTTATCAGAAGCCGTCGCAAGATACAGAATATCCTGTGAACTCTGAAGGTATATAAATTTTACAAATTAATACTCTAACAACAATATTCTTAATATTAAACTTTGTTTTTAGGTTCAAATTCAGATGTTTCTTCCGACGATGAAAGCACGGAATCGTTTTTGCTTGACCGTTAATTTGGAATTGATATTCCAATGCAGCCACAATACTTGTTATCCGTTAAGAAAGTTCGTGACATTGTCAAGATTTTCAAAAAGTCACCGGTCAAAAACGACGACGTTCTGCAGAAATATGTTCGGGAAGATAATGGCAAAGAACTGAGTTTGATTGCAGATTGTAAGACCAGGTGGAACAGCTTGCTCACCATGCTTAAAAGGTTCTACGAACTCAGGACAGCGATAGAGAAAGCGATGATCGACCTCAAAGGACAAGTGAATGTGCATTTTACCGACGATGAAATGGAATTAATTAGAGAAATAATCGAAGCTTTAGAACCTGTGAATGCAGCTGTAGAGCATTTGTGTAGACAGCCATGTACTTTATACAAAGCAGACGTAGCGCTTCACTTTATGCTCGAACAGCTTACATCACAGAACACAAACATTGCCAACGAACTATTCGAAGCACTTAAAGAACGGGTCAAAGAAAGGCGGTTTGAATACGCTGATCTTTTCGCATTTTTGTTCAATCCAGCAATCAAAACGTCAACGAATATCAACTTTCGAATAGTTTTCAAAACATCGCGGAATATCTTAATCAAGCAGGCTGACGACATACTCAAACGGCTAAATACTACGAACGAGGCTGAGGACGCGATCAATGAGTCATCACCAAACGTGGATGAAGAAGACGATGATGTTTGCCATAATCTTACCATAAAGGAAAAATTCGAAAAAAGACTCCAGCAATTCAAGGCAGCTGCTGCAGTCCCTGTCAATGCAATGATGCCTGAATTCCAGAAAACGATGCGGAATGAGTTCACATACTTCGAAACTGAAGGAATAAAAGGGAAGTATTTGACTATGCTTTTCGAAGCACTGAGTACGGTTCGCCCTACTTCGGTTGATTCTGAAAGAGCATTTTCTGTGTCCGGAAATTTTGCCACTAAAATTCGGTCTGCATGGGAGACAATACATTAAATATTCTTTGTATTTTGAAATCATACTTTTGTAATCAGAACAAAGACTAAGAAGATTTTTAAACTTGAACGAATAAAGAGATTTCCCTTTTTTTACGATTACTTTTTTTTCTCAAAAATTCTAGGGTACCGGTAAATTACCGGTATTACCGGTACTGGCTGTCTCAGTACCGAATTACCGGTACTCACAAAAAGGGTCCGGTACTAACAACTCTAATTGCATAAAAGCATAAAAGATAACGCCTGAATCTAGCCTTTTGTGTAAATTATTGCAAACATTGTTGTATGTCGCATGAAAAATTGCATACAATTTCGTTGTTTACACTCCTCCTTTGGCTTGGGGGAGGGAAAATTTCACGCGCTTTTTTAAATTAATTATTTTTTCTGTGTAGGCTTCCAGCTGTAGTAACTTCCGGGATACTTGGTTCAAGATAACAAACACAACTTCAGGGTAGTCTGCGTGTCTGAATTGCTCTGCTGCAGTTGTTGAGCATCCAACCTTTTCTGCTAAACGTTGAAGCCACGTGTACTGCTTGGTAAACGCCTGGAATGGTTTTCCGACAATGTCCAAGTTATCAGAAGCAAACGAGTTTTCTGGATTTATTGTTTAACAGAAGGCAGGAATGACTAGTCAGTTTTCCGGCAAAACTGTTTTCGTCCATAATCTTACATAGCCCATCTCGATCAATAGTGGCGTATGCGGCCTTGAAATGGACGAACAGAAAGTTCGTAAGAACTGTAGGACAATCTACTGAAACGTAAATATTTGGTCTGCTGTCGATCGCCGTCCTCAATTCCAGTTTGATAAGTTCCATAAATCTGTTTGCCACGATAGACGGCGGCAGAAGATCTGGGAAAGCTCCCCTATCTTCCTTTTCGTAGGCACAGAATCTCCCGATACGAGCTGCTGGAGGTCCTCTGGTAGAGATAAACTGAAGATAAATACATCCTCTTTAGGAAGCCAAGCCATCCCTAACACGCGTTCAACGTGACAGGATTTGTCACTGGAGAAATCCTTCGGCTCTGTAACGTGCTGCTCTTCTAGATTTTCCAGCAAGTTGTAAGAGCTTGACTGCCAGTTCCTAATTTCAAAACCGGCCTTAGCATGTACCGTTCGAACATCTGTTGCTAGTTTTGTTATTTCCTCGTCAGTGTTCCTGCTATCTAAGAAGTCATCAACATAGTGATTTTCTGTCAATGCTACGGCTGCTTCTGGGAACTCGTTTGCCCAATTCTTGGCATTTAAGTTCTTGATAAACTGTGACATGGAGAACACATCGAGAACAAAGGTCGCTGCATCCATGACAAAAATTTCCGGCGATTTCGATGAATCCGAACTCCACAAGAAACACTGCGCAGAACGATCAGCCTTACGAATAAAGTACTGGTGGTACATTTCCCTCACATCTCCGACTATTGCTACCTGTCGTTCACGAAGCTGGAACAATACTTTCGGCAACGGCGTCAGAAGATCTGGACCCTTTTATATCATTCCATTGAACGAGATACCCTTAACTTTGGCAGCCGCGTCCCATATCATGCGGACCTTTCCGGGTTTCTTCGGATTGATTACCACGCCTAATGGCAAAAACCAAGTCCGCTTGGGATTGAACTCCTCGATTTCTTGCTTTTTCGCTTTATGTGCGTACTTTTTTAACTGGTAGTCCGCAATTTGTATCTCTATGTTCGCTAGCAACTCCGGATTTGATTTCAGTTGGCGATGTAAGCAGGCCAGTCGTCTCTGCGCCATAGCGTAGCTAGAAGGAAACTGCACCTCATCGTAGCGCCACAACAATCCAGTCTCAAAGCGTCCATCTTCCCGTCGTACTGTTGTGTTTTTTAGGATCTCTCTTGCTCGGCAGTCCTCATCTCCTTCAATTGTACGTTGAACAGCAATATCCAGACTTTCCTCCGCGAAGAAACTTTCTACCAGCTCATGAATCCATTTAAGTTCTGTGCATTCACACATGTGAAACTATGACGATTCAATAACTTTCGCTGGATCTTCAACGCAGCCGAATACAGTCCATCCTAATCTTGTCTTCGCTGCAATTGGTTCCCGTGCACCTATTTCCCTTCTTCTTAGGGGTATAGACAGGTGAATATTGTCCATCCCTATCAAGATCCTCGGAACCGCTTGCTCGTAGTCCTGGATCGAAATTCCTTGCAAATGCGGTCTTGCCAACTCACTGTACCATAGAGTCTGCGTTGGTAGCGCCAAACCATTCACCGAACGAACATCGTCCAATACGAATTTTGTATCGCCCGATGCACCCGAAATTTTTAAGCTAACCTGCCGAGGTTCCGGTTCCCGCCGCTTGATATTTGCAGTCCATGTGAGACAAAGCGGATGCACGTCTCCGACGATGTTTAGCTGATCGGCAATGTCAGAGTCCATCAGAGTCAATGACGAACCCTCATCAAGAAAAGCAAAGGTTGTGATTTGTGTTCCCATCCCATAGAGCGTGACTGGGATAATGCGGAATAGAATAAAATTCTGTAGTTGTCGATGCACGGAAACGACCGCTGGCCCACTATTTCTCGAACGTGAAGACTCTTCAGGAAGACCCGGATGCAACAGAGTGTTATGCCCCTTTGAACAACCACCGACTTTACATACTTGATGAGACTTACAGTGCCACTTGCCGTGCGGAACCAAACAAATCTTACAAAGTTGGTGCGTACTAACTGCTTTCCAACGGTCCCCAATAGAAAGTGTCTTAAATTTACCACAATCCCTAATTCTATGATTGATGCTCTGGCAAATATAGCACGGTCTTGCATGGTTTTCTACTACCTTACCTCCACTGGTCCCTGACTTACGAATACCTGGCAAAGGGTGAGTGTTCATATACGTTTTCTCCTTGGGTTGTTGTTGTGATCGCTGAACTGCGTGACGTCACTGGCTGCCGAGGTAATTCTCATCATATAGTCGCTAAAGGTACCCAAGTCAACAAATCCGGTACGCTGCTTATGAAGTGCTCAGTTCAAACGAATGTTAGCTGGCAGCTTCTCCACTAATTCACTTAGCAACGAGGGATTCATTAGAAGGGCTTGCTGGTTCGCTGCTTTCAGGTGCCCAACGAGATTCTTCACGGTGATGCCAGAGCTGACTAATGTTTCCAACCGGTCTGACTTGGGTGCTGGAACACTACGCATTTTCTTCAACATAGTCTGAAGCAATCTGTCGGGTCTACCAAACAGTGTTTCTAACGTTGACATCACTTGAGGGACTGCCGAAGGCAGCAATAAAATGCTCCGGGCAGCCTCAAGCGCACTGCCCTTCAGACACTTTTGCAGCCTCATGAGATTTTCCGCATCTGAATAGCCACACATTGTTGTTGAGTTCCAGTAACTGCTCACGAATAATGGCCACTCCTCGGGGTTCCCCGTAAACATGGGGAGTTCTTTCGGAACTACTTGCCTAGCGACCAGTTGTTTTTGAAACTGGCCCCAAGCTGCTTCGGGTTGGTACGATTGCGAAGTATTCAGCAGGTTCGGATGGATCCTCGAATGAGGAAACCCTGAGGACCGTTGAGATTGCTGCGGTCCCGGTGCTTGAGCTGCGTGTTGTGAATGAAGCATTGGTCACTGATCTAATAGTTACGGCATTGGACATGGATATGCTCGTCCCGGATGTTCGCTAGACGCAAGTAGAACTGAACTGGAGGCCATGCTTTCGATTGTTGAAACGGCTGAGGAACTGATCCTGGAACTTGATGAACTGGCTGAGAAATCGGTTGATAAACGGGCTGACGAACTTCTTGAGGCATTTGCTGAGAAACTGGCTGGGGAATCGGTTCAAGAACCGGGCTGCTCAATCTCTGTGACAGGTGGCCTAAAGGGTGATACGGTCAAAATTTGGTCAAGGGAAAACGCGTGTAAATCGGTGAAATCGTTTATTTAAAAAATCAAATTAAATTTCTTTTTCAAGTTCAATTAGTATAAAATTCAGGAAAAATATTCAGTTAGGCTTCCGCTTTTCCAAATCCGAATTGCCGGGCCTTACGCTTGACCCCTGCCATCAGATTTTGTACAGCCACCTTGTCCACCTTCTTCGCCGCAGAAAGCCAGTTTGCCTTGAACTGCTGCTCGTCCTTAGCAGTTTTTTGGTCTTCTTTGGGTTCCGCTTGACAATAGCCCAGTATTTCTCAATTGGGCGGAGCTCTGGCGTGTTGGGAGGGTTCTTGTTCTTGGGAACTACCTGCACGTTGTTGGCGGCGTACCACTCCATGGCCTTTTTACCGTAATGGCAAGATGCCAAATCCGGCCAAAACAGTACGGAAGAACCGTGTTTCTTCAGGAAAGGCAGCAGACGTTTATTCAAACACTCTTTCACGTAAATTTCTTGGTTGACAGTCCCGGAAGCTATGAAAATGCTGCTTTTCAAGCCACAGGTACAGATGGCTTGCCAAACCAGATATTTCTTTGCGAACTTTGACAGTTTCGTGTGCTTGAAAATATCTGCTACTTTTCCCTTCCTTTTGCCGAATAAAAACTCCTGTCCCGGAAGCTGCTTGTAGTCGGCTTTGACGTAGGTTTCGTCGTCCATTACCACGCAGTCAAACTTCGTCAGCATCGTCGTGTACAGCCTCCGGGATCGCGCTTTGGCCGTCGTATTTTGTTTATCATCGCGATTTGGAGTCACTACCTTCTTGTAAGTCGATAGTCCGGCTCGTTTTTTGCTCGATGCACGGTTGTAGACGATACACCCAGCTTATTTGCGGCATCTCGGAGAGATAGGTTAGGGTTTCGCTTTGAAACTACCGGCAACTCTCTTTGTCGTCTCAGCGGCTTCCGGTTTTCGATTTCCCCCGATCCAGACTTCCTGGCTGTCGACAAACGTTCCTCAAACACTTTAATTACATTTGTAACGGTTGTTTTGGCAACTTTTTAGCGATTTTGCCAACTTTGCGTGCGAGTAGCTCGGATTTTCGCGATGCGCGAGCAAAATTTTGATACGCTGCTCTTCTTGCTTGGACGGCATTTTGACAACTGAAGAGTGAATTCCAAAATCAAAATAGGAGCAACATTCTACACACACACACCTTCAAAATGAGGGGTGTTCAGGTTTTTTAAATGCAAAATTGAAAGAAATACGTCAAGTTGATATTGACCAAATTTTGACCGTATCGCCCTTTAATTCAATCGGTTGCTTTTGGAATTTCGGTGGTTCTACCTGGTTCATCGGACGTTCAGGTTCTCCTTGCATTTTTAGGAATGATTCAGGTGGCCCCATATGGTTTTGCTGAATGGGAGTCGACATGTGTGGGACTGGTTTAAGAAGGGCAGTCTCTTTCGGTATCGCGTCTTTGGGGTTACCAACTTTCTCACCCAACGACCCAGCGCTTAGAATCACGAGATAGAACAAGTTGAAAATACTCAATTTTGCATGTTCATTAGCACCACGTAGCGGTGGAATTCTGAAAGAACGGCCCATCTTTTGAATGCCCTTGATCTGCTGAACAACTTTGCCGATGACTAGAACTATCCATCTTATCAGAATCTCGAAACAGACCAAGTTGCAAATGCCCAATTTCGTATGCTTACTAGCGCCACGCTTCTTTTTTCAAATGCTTTTGACCTTCTGAACAACTTTGCTCAAGACCGCACCTTTGCAGATATTAAGGGTCTCGAGATATGCCATCATGAATGTACTTGTATTATTCCCACTTATCCCTACACACAATCACTCCGGTCCTATTTTGTGTTCTGGCCTTGGAGCCTTCGCTTGACTCTTGTAACTTGTTTTGCTATCCATTCCACTGTTTAGAAAATATTTTTAGTGTTTTCCATTGCAAAAGACTTAACATGTTATCAAAGTTTTTTTTACACGGATTTCGAAATAACCACGTGTTTTTTTGGCACGGATTCCGGAATTAACGCGGTTTTTTTTGCACGGTTTTTTTTTACACGGTACGTATCCCCCGTGTAAAAAAAAACCTTAGTGTATAGCCGCGGGCGAACGAAATTGACTAAGTGTTTGCAAGCAGCTTCATGCTGTCGGTTCGAACGAGCCTTTGCTCTCCTGCCACAGTCCATCTGGTTGTGGTATGGGAGCAAAAGCACTGCCAGATGTTTAACGGATGAATTCTCGTTTTTTTTTTTCAGTGGGGTGAATCTAACATTGAGAGATTCTCTCCAGTCTTGCTCTCTCTCATGTACTACAGCGCCGTTATAAACTTTCGATGGATCCTTTAGTACACATCGAAACACAGCGGTGCTGACTTGCATACACTACAAATAGTAGTAGAATGAAAATCGTAAAAGTAATCCAAGAGAGTCTCTCGATGTTAGATTCGCCCTTATGAAAAAACAACCCTAATAATTATTTTCCAACGCGTTATATTATCTCCGTCCTTTTCAGGACAATCAATTGACTTTAATTGTAAAAGATCATTTGTTTGAGTAAAATTTTCATAATTTAACCTTTGCCACCATTGAATACCATAGCCTAGAAAAAAAGGCGTCAAGAAAATAAAATATGAAGCAAAATATATAAGAGGGGACAGGTTAAAGTAAAATATTAATTCAGCGCAAACATAAGACTAGGGCGAATCTACTTTTGTAAACAAAGGCTTTCGTAGTTATTTTCTCTTGAACAAAAGGTCACAAATACAAATTAAGCACCCTTTAAGGAAGAGCTGATATATTCAATTTGAAGGAATTGTATTCTATTTCCAATAAATTATCAAACGAAGTGTTTGCTTACTACAGTAAATACGCCCTAATCAAACGTTAGCGCTAAATTGTTTCATTCAATATTTTTACTTTTCAAACGCTTTGATTTTCTGTGGACATAAAACAAGAGAGTGATAAGTTTCATTGTCTAGTCTGACTAATACGTGCTCAAAAAAATGTCCTAGCAAAGGCAATCGAAGTCTAACTTTTTTACAGCCTTTCAGATATGTCAAAATATTTTTGGTTTAATGCAGAAGCGTATCTTTCTATGATTTAGGAAAAGTTAGAAAAAAACTCAAGCGTCTAGATGCTTATTTTAGAAAGTAATTACATTTTTTAAATCCATTCCGGGTCGTTTTGACGATTGCTTCATTAACACCGGATCAGTACTCCATTTTCACGGATAGTCTCAGTTCTGTAGAGGCTATTCGCTCCTTGAGGCCGGCTCCTCGTATTTTCTCATGAAAATAGCACTACGCGTTATTTTATCATCAATTTTGTATGGGTCCCATATCATTGTTCAATTCTGGGCTATGAGAGAGTGGACAAAGGTGGACGCTATGGAAGGCGATATTTATGATTGACAATTCACCTTTGAAGATTTTTTTTCCTATTTTTCAGTCACTCGTCAGCTGGCAGTATAAATGGAGTAAAGGATATTTGGGGCGATGGCAACATTCTATCATCCCTAAGGTGTCAAAAAAATCTTAGTTTAGGGGTATGGATGTGGGTCGAGACTTCATTCGTGTCCTGTCTCGCCTCATGTTCAATCATTATTCTTTGAACGCTCATTTATACCGGGTTGGGCTGAGCGACAGCAATCTCTGTGAGTGTGGACAAGGCTATCAGGACGCAGATCACGTTATTTGGTCTTGTGCTGAACATCGTGGAGTCAGATCGGAGCTTTATGATTCTTTTCTGGCTCAAGGTAGAGAATCCAATGTGCCAATTCGAGATATTTTGTCTGTACGTTATTTGGAGTACATGAAACTCATTTATGTGTTTTTGACTAACATTGGCATTAGATTGTAGTTAGTTCAACCTGTATGTACCTTAATTTTATGATAACTGTGTTTTTTTTTTAATTATCATTTATTTGTACAGGCTCAATCGAACCTAATCTGAAACTAAGGTTAGGAGGATAGAGCCGATTACTCGCGGCCGTCTCGAGGTTAATAGGGATTACAATTTACGGATGGGAAAGAGGGTGAGAATTCAAAGTATGGTTTACATAACACATTAAATTTAAATTCTAAATTATCTAAACTCTTATAGCTATACAATTTATGGTTTTCTTTTGACTCGAACATTTTTTGAATAAAAAAAACACACACACACATACACATATAAAAAAAACTTAAAGTAAACATACAGGTTAAATTAACTTCAATCTAAGGCTAATGTTAATCAAAAACACATAAATGAGTTTCATCTGTGTTTGTGTGTTTTTTGTTTCTTTCTTAAAAATAATCAAGTCATAATTCTAAAATAAAGGTGCTTTGTAAAATAAACAAATTCTCACCCAGCGTTCCATCCCTTAAATTGTTATTCCTATTAACCTCGAGGCGGCCGCGGGTAATCGATTCCATCCCCCTTACTTTAGTTTTAAGATAAATGATGTGTATTAATATGAAAACTTGGCTTCGTAAAGTTGATTCATTTTAGTCTGTACAAATACACGATCACAAAAAATACTATCCCAATTGACATAATATTATTTGAGAAATTCAACTGAATATTTAGATTGGAATTAATATTCAGGAACAGGTCTTTTAAAAGATATTGTGTTGTCAAACACTTTTCTAACATTGAAGCTTATAAGTCTTATACAAATAAAGACGGTGCATGCTTATTTGGCAATCAATAGTTCGATAGTAAAGCAATGATGCAGCTTTCGTTAAGTTGGTAAATATGTTAACTTCCAATCAATCTTCCCATGGAATTGCAATTGTCCTGCTTCCTGCCTCCTGCTTCCTGAATATCGCCCGGATGATATCATTTCTGAAGCGTGAAACATTTCTAACACTATTGTCATAGTTAATGGATTCACATGGATATAAAATCATTTCCTGTCGCTTGAACTACCAGAATAGAAAATTTCATTCTAGCATAAATAAGTTTGCTCAAGTGCCTTCACTCGTTGCTCTTGCTGCAGCTCGCCGAGCATCCTCCCAGTCGAAATAAGTGTGTATCTTTGTATGTATGTCCCACTTGCACACTGCTCCCGAGCTTGCTGCAGAAGAAGTGTGACATACTCCGAGCCAGCGTTCAAACGGATGCGACATAAAATTCCTCTTAGCTTGACGAATTTACGCTTTCTCCAATGATTTTCTCTGTGTCAACACAAACGGATTCCTCGGGCTTTCCCACACCGATCTTCCTCCCGACAACACAAGTCATCACCCGCAATCAATTCTGTACGATGCTCGTTGTTCCTATTCTCTTTTTTAATTTAAAACTTTTCCCATTTCACCAACTTTATTACATCCGATGCAGAGTCGACACCGACAACGACGAGTGCGAGAGTGGAAAGCTTTATCACTTTATTTCTTCAAATGGTGCTACGACTGCTTTGCTATTGCAGCCATAATTTGAAAAAGCTTTTGCCTAGTTCCGATGGCCAAGAAGAGGGGCAGTTATAGGGGGCAGCTGGCTGAGTGGGAAATTGAACCTCACTTGTCACGTGAAATTCCTATCGAATCTACTTATGGGGAATGTGCATTTCGGGCATGGAAGGCGGATAATGCAGAAGGATCCCAGGAAAATGTGTTTGCAATCAAGTGGTCTCCTGGTGCTCGCTTGTTTTCCCACCATCGCATCGTCTGTACATAGGTGGGTGTTGCCGGGTGGCATCACTGGAAGAGAAGCCGCTGTTGTGATGACATTTGCTCGGATATGGAGAGTGATGGAGGTATCCAATCCATCTGGCGGCTGTCACCTCTCGTTCTACGCTGAGGCTTATGTGTGCTCCGACCATGCAGCAGCAAGACGTTCGACATTCAACTTCCTTCGGCTTGCTTGGACAGTGGCGTACAGTGGTGCAGGGACAGTGGGTGAAGGGTGGGAGGGAGGCAGAACAGAACGTGAATAAATATGACGCCGTGCTATCGCAAATGGTCAAAAGCGAGCCAAGAAATTAGTATAGCCTACAGGTCAGCTAGCATGCAAAAGGCGATCATTGAAACAATGCGTGGATGAAATTTTGATCAATTTCCGATCGATAAAATGTCCACCAGTAACATGAGCTATATAAATCTAAAATAGTGCAAACATTCAATCTTAAACGGTAGAGTGAAAATTCTAGTAGCAAACTTACGACGAATTTACAAACTCCCGATTCGGTTCAACCTGAAGGTAAAACTTGTTCTTTGATGGTATCTTCGGTAAACATGAAAAATTTATTCACTCGACATTTCTTCCACGGGCATCTCCTAACAATGCTACTGGATTCATTGGGGTTTTTTTCTTTCCACAAAATTCATAGAAGATCTCGGAATGGCGTTCTCTTTCTGAAAAGCCTTGGTAACTATAACCATTTTAACCCCCTTTTATATCGAATATCCTAGCGACGTCAATTCTATCTCTGGAAAAGTCAGCTTACCCTGCACTCATGCTAAAGAATTCTTAAGTCGGAGCAGGAAATGCTGTGGTGGTGAACTGAGTGGACGAAAAAGATGGATATTGAGAAAGTGTGTACAATTTCTATGCATATGAAATTCTTCCTTCTTAAACAGCAGAGTAGTGTTGAAGCTTGACGTGTGCTACAACAGAGGACGACGGCGACGACGACAATGATGATACCATGAGTCAATCACAAGTGGGAACAAGGCCGATGCGTTGAAAGTGAGTGAGATATGCACCAGCAGCTGATAGTTGGTTACGAACACATAGTCAGAGAGAATAAATATGCTTAAGAAGTGGAAGTGCTTCGTCTCAAATACGAGCCTGTCAACCGGATGTGTTATGAATGTTGATTTCTCGAAGGGATGCTGTTTTCGATCACATTTCGCATGGATGCAGAGATTTCAGCCTATGATTTGCAATTGAATGGGCGGTAGGGTCATCTCTCCCTGAGACGTGTGGCAAAGTTACTAAGGCTAGCTCGTCAACAAACTAGAATTTGTTTTCGTCGGTCTCACAAAAATTCTCGTCGGTCTCAAAACAAAAGGGCTGCAATACGTCAACTTTTTATTTTATTTCACAAGTACACATGCTTCAATTCGTTCCATCAAATTTGATTTGAATAAAGAATTATAAGATGGTACAAAAGACTACATGGTACAAAACGTGGCAATTTCAATCACATTACACATTACACACATTACAACCTTTCGTGAATACTTTCTCTGGGAATGATAACATTTCAACATGTAACATATCATTCTTTAAATTGAGAAAATCAGGCCAAACAATCGAACTTTTCAAAAGAATACAATTTTTTGTCATTCCGTGCTTGTTTAGACTGACTTTAATCATTTCAAAGTGATTATTGTGCAACCAGAGGACATTTTTCATCGGAAAAAGCAGAATCAAAACCGTTAGAATTCAAAACCATAAAGTCTTTTTTGTTCAAAACTATATCCTACAGTCGATTTTTTTGCCCCTTTAAATTGTGAATGTTAGTTTTTTTTTCATTAGGTTGCATCATCAAACAGCCACGTGTCACTAATAGATTACGGATATTTTAATTCCAAGCCTAGTCCCACTTTTACCGATGATGATTCAATATTTACGAGCAACGCTCAAAACAGTGACAGTCCGCCGTGCATTCGTGACCTGGCGAATTTAACAATTAACTAATTTAATTGTAATTTGATCATTTTATAACTATATAATATATTTTAGAAATTTACGCTCCAAAAAGGAAATACAAGCTCAAAAAAAAAAGAGTTTTTCTTAGTACCCATAATTAACGATACAGTTCTTACCCCATCTGATCATGCAAACGAAAACAATCCTGGCAGTTAAAACTTAAGGCCTCGTACTAGATCGTGTCACATTCCTTAATTTGGCCGGACCACTTGATTGGGTACTAAAAATAGCATACTTACCAGATATGTTTTTCAATTAGGACCTTTTGAGCACCTAGAAGAGGACATATTCAGAATCTCATTCCCTAGTGCCGTTGGACGGTTCATTATGTTTCATCCACAACTACAAAAACCCTTATTGAGTATCCGTAAGTGGTCAAGTCTCGTTGTTGGTCATGATGCATGATTACTATGAAACTTTTGGTCGACAATCGGTAACAGTGTGTAAGGTTCGGCAAGTGTTCATTTTGGACCAAGGTGTAACCATTTCCAGAGTATCCGGAAGGGGGTAAGTTCTCGTGTTGGTTCAGGTCATAATGTCTATGTATTAAAAAAATAAATATATTGCCATCGAATGGTATCACTCAATCTATCAACCATATCGGTCTCAGAGTTTCCGGAAGTGGCCTCATCTCTTGTGGGATTCTGCCCGGATGTCCATGTATTGATGAGTAAAATATCATGAATAATGAGCGATCAAACAGTATCTATAAATAAAGTTCTGAAAATGTTTTAATTGGATCTATCGGATCCGGTTTTAAAGTATCCGGATGTTGCAAAATTCCTTTATTAGTCTATGGAATGATCTCATTGCACCGTTGAATAGAAAAAAACGTGAAATTTTTCTTTGTGAATTGTATGTTAGTCATGTACTTTTGGATAAATTATTACGAATTTTGAGCCATCGGCACACAGAAAATTCTGGAATTTTTTGGTCCTACCGGAACCGGTTCCAGTTGTCCAGTTGCTCCTCGTTCGTTCATAATAAGTATGATATTTTTTTCAGTAAAAGATCATGTTGTTTGAGCTGTCAAACGCTACCAGTACAAGAGGTTCTGAAAGTGTCCGTTTTAACCCTTATATGATCGACAGGGTACCCGGGTACCTTTTCATGTTTTGCATTACGAGAGCAGGAATTCAGTAACATCTTAATACAAGTTGAAAGGCAACTTTTTGCAACAAAACATTTCGTATAGTAGCAAGGGGGGCCAAAGCGGGGTCTTCCATTTTTTTTACCCCTTAAGTGATCGACAAGGTACCAGAGTATCCAACAAATTCTATTGATAATAACTCTGGCTTATATTGACCGGTTTTAATTATTAAGGCATTATAAGATTCCAAAACTCATTCACTTTAGGGACATGATCAGCAATGACTATTTGAATTCATCTGGATCAAGTAAATCCGGGAGACACAATATCGGAACATCTATTGAATTTGCAGGAACAGAATGTTTCGAATAATTCCTAGAAACTGTTTCTATCCTATTTTGGGTCATATGCTGACTTGTTCCTGGAACGGCCATTCTGTAACAGGTTCCCCTGGGGCATAGAATGGCCATAAACATATTTAGAAAGAATGCTGGGCAATATGGGTATCAAAATTCATGAAATTTCTCCAGTAGGCTATTTCTCAACGTTTTGTGGCCATATAGTGATTTGTCAATCTCGGTCAATCCGGAACAGATTCCCGTGGGGCCTCGAGTGGCCATGAACATTTTCAGTAGAAACCCCTGGCAATATGGGTATCAAAATTCTTGAAATTTCTCCAGTAGGATATTTCTCAGCGTTTTGTGGCCATCTGATGATTTATCCTTGGATCTATCAATTAGGAACAGGTCTCGGGTGGTCCTGAACATTTTCAGGAGGACACTTGACAATGTGGTTATCAAAATGCATGAAATATAGGATATTTCTCAACGTTTTGTTGCAAGTTTTGTTCGTGACCACTCGAGGCCTCACGGAAACCTGTTTGGAGATGACCGTTCCGAGGACAAATCATCAAATTGCCACTAAACGTTGAGACATGTCCTACTGGCGAAATTTCAAGAATTTTAAGACCCATTTTGCCAGGGTTTCTTTTTAAATATGTTCATTGCCACTCTAGGCCCCAAGGAATTAGTCGGAATATGGCCCACAAAAATAGTTTCTAGGAATTATTCCAGTGATTTTGACATCCATTCCTGGAAATTTAATAGATGTTTTCAAATAGTGCCTCCGTATCGGATCGCAGCTCCGGTAGCCTGGATTTACGGAAACCAGATGAACTCAAACGGTCATTGCTGATAACGTCCCTAAAGCAAATGAGTTTTGGAATCTAACGGTGCATTAAGAAATCAAATCGGTCAATAATAGCCAGAGTTATAATCATTTGAATGGTGGGTACCCGGGTGCCCTGTCGATCACTTAAAGGTGTTTTTGTCGAACACATAAGGGTTAAGCCCTGCTGGAACATATTCCAGGGTATCCGAAAGTGTCAAAATCCCTGCCTTGTTCCATGAAATGAAAGTCTTGTAGTTCTGGATGAAAATTACTGAATTTTACCCCGGGCGTCAAACAGCACCAGCAAATGAAATTCTGAAATGTACCGTCTTCAAGTTTGCAACGAAATTGAGTCCAAGTGCCCGCGACCAAACAAGAAAAATTAAAATATCTGGTAAGATCAGAAAATGGTAAAAGATCCTTAACCGGATCATTATTGAAATTTTGAGAACGCCTCAAAACTATTTGTAACTTTTGACTCTAATGCACTATGTGCATTTTTTCAATAATTTATCAGGAAGACTGTTTCAATTTCTGGAATCATGAAGTATCATGTGTTCATTTAAAAATACGAACGAAGTATCTGTCTATTGAATACTCTGTTCAATCAAAGAACCTAGATAATATAACTTCATGTTGAAACCAACCAGCTGAAATAATTCAACAGTATGAATTCAAGGAATAGTTGTTGATAACAGAAATAGTTGTAAAACAAGTTAATTCGTACACTGATAGGCAAAATAAGATACCCACCTCATCATTTTTTTGAATTTCTCTCATTTATCTGGTTCAAATTAAAGTTAACACTCTGAAGTCCTTTTAAATATCCTTTGTTTTATATTTCTTGCAAGTTTTACTTATGGAATAATAATAGAAAAAAGAGTTCGACTTAACGAACGAAAAAATCAATTTGTATTAAAAAAAACAGGGAAAAGAATAAGTGCCACTTCATTTTAGCTCCCGGGAAAATAAATTTAAGTAAATGAAAAGAATTTTAAAAATATATGTGTGAGACCAGCTGCAGGCACATCGAAAAGCTCTCCACCAAGTTCCTTCGGTGCTGTGGTACAAGCTCTTCCCAGGCGCGCTTCAGAGGCTACACACTCCACTTCACTGACAGTTACTTTTGATCTTGGTGTCCGCTTGTGTATCCATTTCTCGCTTCCTGCCTCTGCCTGAACGACCCACCACTGTACCGAAAGTTTTTTGTTTCAGTAGAATTTTCCGGACCGCTGCTTTGCTAATACAGTACTTTTTACCGACAGCCCGGTGTGATTCACCGTTTTGAACATCACGAATAACAAATTCTCGGATACACAAGGGACTTGCTTTCGAAATCACTACGATCTTTATTTTTTCAACTGAATCAAGCGCGATCACGTGTACAAATGCACTACATCAAGCCGTTTGCTTAAAAACACGTCAAAATATCAAAACATAAACAATCAAGTGTTCTTTCGACTGAAACATTTCGAAAACATATCGATCGAAGTGTGCACTGTTTTTTTTTCAACGCAAATTGATTTTTTAGTCCGTTAAGGCAATTTTTTTTATATTACTATTCCATAAATGAAACTTCATAATAATATATATAAAACGATTTCAAAAACGAGTGCAGTGTGTCTACTTTAATTTGAACCAAATAAATGAGAAAAATTCAAAAAATGAAAAAGTGTGCACTTTATATTGCGTATCAGTGTAGTTATTAAGAGAATGAAATTCTATTATCTGATATCAAAAACAAATAAAAAAAATTATTTATAATGAAAAGAAAAGGTTGTTTTTTATTTCATGAGATCAGACAAGACAAATAAGCAGACATTAGTTTTTGGAGTTTTGGCATGAAAATGGGCTGTAAGTGAATGATGGGCAACATGCTCAAAAGTTCATAAAATCCTAGACACCCTTGAAGCCTTGCTATTCATATAAGACGGATAATGGATAAAAATATGTTCGAAAATCTGTCTCCTAGCTGTTTTCCCAGGACGAAGCAGTAAATGAAAATTGTGAAGTTAATTTAAATATATCTAACATGTCGGACGAGAATAATACGCTAAGCTGGATTGCTTCGTTCAATTCCCGTTTTGCTTAGCTATTTAGAAGATAATGCAAACATTTATTTTATTTCTTGATTTCTGAAATTTTATGTAAATGTATGACGTACCAATTTAGCTGTGTTTTTGAACGAAGGAATCAGAAGCCATATTATTTCAAATACCGCCCCAGTGTAGACCTTTCACCCAGTTGGAGAATACTTTATTATTAAACTAAACTTGCTTAATTTATTACAAATTGCCATAATAAGGTTCAGCATTTTTGTGCATACTTCTCTGATGTGAAAACGCTGCACTACACAACGAACTGTTATCGAATCAACGAACATAATGAGATGATCATTTAAAAAATAAGACCATTCTTGCTTGATTTTCTCCATAAGATCGTCTGAATTTGAACACAAATGCAACGTACAAATATCTCCCACAAGTGATCGATTAGATTTCAGTCTAGCGATTCAGATGACATCTCCAAATCTGACACCTTTTCTTTTGACAGCCATAATTTAATCAGCCTTGATGTATTTTCGGGGTCGTTGTCTTGCTGGAAAGTCCCTCCTTGCGCCATATGTTCAGTTGCATATGGAAGCATAGTGGTTTCCAACAGTTCTCTTTACACCAGAGCAATCATTTACTTTCACAAGACAACCGAACCTTCTCACAATCGGATTTGGACCAACTTTAGAATCTTCTGGCAAAATTTAAGCTAAACTTTTCTCCCATGGACCAGCAGAGAAGCCACTGATGTCAACGAAGAACCGAAAGGACCCGCAAGCAGGAATGAATAACTTGATAATTGTCCTTGGTATTCAAGACTTCAGATTAAAACGTAAAATACCTAAACAAAATACCTGAGAATTGCAAGCAATATATCTATCGAATAACAAAACCTGAGAGGTATTATCTTGGTAGTGTCTTATATCAATTTGGCATTCACATAACATTGTGGGGACAATTTTATGGTATTATCCTCAGGCCCTCTTAATCTGAGCTTTTAAATATCAAGGCCAGTTATCAAGTTATTCATTCTTGCTCGGAGGTCCTTTCGGTTCTTTGTTCACATCAGTGGCTTCTCTGCTGGTCCATGGGTGAAAAGTTTAGCCTCACAGAGACGGTGTCCAACAGTTTGGGAGCTTAGGTTGAGCTGCAAGTTCTCGACAGCATATCAGGTAGCGTCTAATACTGTCTTTTGTTGGTCATTTTTAACGACTAGGATCATTGTTCTGTCCGTTTATTTTCGTGGTTGGTAGTTCTTTGTCAGTCAAGAGTGCAAAAACCTCTTTAAAATTCTTTGTTCTGTCATGACGCCAAACTGCGGTTTGCTTTTCCGGATTGTTTGACTTGAACGACGGCATTGTAAACATCGGTACTCAACGATTTCTTCATTTCAGGAAGATTCAAACTCAAGCACAACAATTGCTTGAACCTCTTGAACAAAGAACAAGAGTCAAATAAACACTGATTTCCTTGGTGCACTTTTTTCTGTCCACCTTAGTTTTGATAGTTCACTGTCACTTCACTTTTTTTTAAATAATTTTACGAGCGTATTGTCATTGGAAAACTAGAATAAATTAAATTTACACTTCATTTGATCACTTTAAAAAAAAAAAAACAAATAAAAAACTGAAACAATTATTAGAGCTATTACTAGTAAACGCGATCAAATTCCGTTGAATTCCACTACAGAAAGCTTATGTTGTGACAGATAGGCCAATTATGTCTGTGACTTACAGACTTCTTCAGTTCCGAGTGATCGACTAGAAGAGAAAATCGTAGTAGGTCTAGTATTTATAGTAAATTTTTGTGTACCCAAAATGTGTGTGGTGGTTTTGTTCGTTCTACCCTAGGACAGGACCTGCCCGCTCAGAGAGAGAGATGACCTTTTATAAATTTATGATTGCTATGATACGAGGGTCGCTCCAATGTTGCCAGATATGTTTACACAGTTATTTCATTGAAAATAAAGTAATTAAAAAACTTTCTTTTGTCGTTCGGGAAATGAAGCTGCATCAAACTAAACGTTAGTTGATAAGGTTTCATTGAATTTCATTGATGCTTACGCTGCAAATTCTGCTGTGGGGAGAAAGGCTCAGTATAAGAGTTGTCACTTTTTTGAATATCAGTTTTGCTGGTTGATCAGCGATCTTGGTTTTGCTATATGCATTGCTGAAATTACAGCACAAAAAAAATCAACAAAACTTTGCTGTTTTCCAGCAAAAAAAAAAATTTGGTGTGAGTTGTCACAAACGAAAAAAGTGAAAAAGCAGTGACTACTAGCAACACCGCCAAACCAACAACAAACTGCCTGCTTGTAACATAACTCGACGGAGGCGGTAGAGGCGGTTGTCAAAGCGACCAATGAAAAACGGTCTTTTTTGACAGGTAAATGGTCTTGTTTTTGCACTAACAGCTGGCAGGTCCTGCCCTAGGTTCTACCTAACAGATTTGTCTGTTAAGTGAATTTGTTTTTTGTTTAAGTATCTTAAAAACTATAAATTCCTTCTTGATCGGTAGGTTGCCAATTCTCGTTGTGTCGTGTAGTGTGCAGGGGAGGAGGATTTAAAAAAAATATTATATGGGTTCCTGCCGTCGTTTTTGTTATCTTAAAATCTAAATAAATCTCACATCGGTAGGTTAGTCAATTGTTATTGTGTCGTGCTTTGTGTAGGTATGGTACGAAAGTGTGAAAAAAAAGTAGTTCATTATGTTTTGAGTTGTATACTGAAAAAAGTCTATCAAACATTCAACATTTGTGTGTTTAGTCCTTATACCCTATTAGTCTCAACCAAAAAGCGTTAAAATTTGGCTGAATTAATCAGAGTACGATTTAATATTTGCAAAAGAAATTATAAGTGTGGTTTAGTGCATTTTCTGAAGTCCGATACTGTACAATGCTCTAAAATTTCGTGCACACACCATGCTTCATATTGGCTGGAAAAAGTATAGAGACAGCGTATATTTAATTTATTGTGTATTAATGATAGTATTAGTGATATACATATTCGTTATGTGTTGATTCACCAGGTATCAATCAATTTTTCTTATTAATCGCATTTTTATGTTTTCTTGCCTGGAAATGAGTTTAAAGACGGAAAACTGCGTCCCCTTTTTTTGGTAATGCAGAGGTAAACACGGTCCTTAAACAGCAATTCCTTATTACCTGATTGCAAACTATTGACTCACCTGATTATCAAAGCAATTGAGTCATTGTACAAACTTGTACAGGGAGAATGGTCGGTTACTCCCAGCCTCATTCAATTGATTTACTGTGCAATTTCACTGGTGCTGATCAATCACAGAGTAGCAATCATTAATACGTACAGTCAGTCAAGCTAAGCTAAGCTAAGCTAAGGTAATCTGTATCCCCTTGTTTCGTCTTGCCGGAGGTATTTTTTTTGGTGCAAAATCGAAAATTTCCGTTTACAAAAGTTGAAATAGTGAATTCAAGGTAAATATGAAACGAAGGTATAATAATAGTAGTAATGTTATAATTCAACTCGTACTATTTACGCTTTGTAAAGGAAAAATGTCGGAAAAAAAGTCCGTAGACCAACTTTGTAAGGAGAAAAGTTGGCGAACTTCATTGGTCCTTCCTTAGCTCAGTCGGTAAAGGCACGGCTACAAAGCAACACCATGATGGAGGCGGCCGGGTTCAATTCCCGGTCTGGTCTAGGAATTTTTCGCTAAGGAAAATTTCTCGACTCTCTGCCGAGCAAAGGATTATACCAAATTGATTACAAGTTCTGATACCAGGTCATCATTTTTTGATCACTGAATATGTTATCATTCAGGCTGAATAAATAGCCAAAATAACAGAATGAATAACAAAAAAATACTCCTTGAATATCATAATAATATCTTATTTTGTTATCACTGTGAACAACTTGATAATAAATCCTGTATTGCAATTTAAAATCTAATCATGCTAATAACTGAAAAAAATATTTTGATTGAAAGTAAAATTTCTTGTTCAAATATGCTGGAATAGTTTATAGTTTTACAATTCAACTTATAACGTTCATAAAAAATAGTGTGTTCAAAATTATAACATATGATAAAAAAATTTGCCAATGGTGATAACTAAATTTGTTATGCGACGACAGAGGAAAATAAAACGATAACTGGGATAACAGAACTTGTTACTTATATAATATCAGCTTGTTATTTTCCTTTGCTAGGGTGGGCATAGGGTATGATTGTTCTTGCCACACAACCATACTAATGCAAAAATGGTACCTGGCATCGCGAGCTCTTAATTTTATAAATGTGGAAGTGCTTTTAGAACACTTCGACATGGAGTTTTCATAAGGGCCAATGTCGCAAACGTAAACAATGGCTTCTTCCGCAAATTTCTGGAAAATGCCAACTCGGTCAAGTAATCTACCACTTCTATTGTAAAGGGGAACTCCTCTTCTGTATAATCATCGTGGTAATTCACTATGATTAAGTTAGCATTCTCGAGAAATTTGTGGAAGAAGCCATTGTTTACGTTTGCGACATTGGCCCTTATGAAAACTCCATGTCGACTTAGTTAAGGGCAAGCAATAAGCTCATTGCGAGGGCAATAAGCCTGAAACACTAAGAAAGAAGAAGGCGAGCTTTGACAACAAGGGTTGTGCTCGCGTGAAAAAGGCATCAGAGTTGGCAGCAGCAAGGATGTCGTCCATAATAGGTTTGAGATGGGCGAAAAGTATGCCACGAAGCAGCGAGTTGTACGACCATTCACCTTGACACCACACAAAGGGAATAAAACGGATGGCAATCTACGAAAAGAATCGGCAGAAATGAGGAAGTAAATGAGTCTGTCGATATCTGCTCGTCGGATTCGTCAAGTTCTAAATGAGCATCCCAATGATTCGTTCGAATTAGTGACGCCTGCACCACGGCTACTACATCGTCACAAGAAAGTCCGTTTTACCTTCGCTGGAAAATACCGGTTTTAAGACGACGAATTGTCAAACTTGATTTTCAGTGACAAGAAGAATTCAACTTTTATGGACCAAAGGGTTAAGTAGACGTTGGAACAATAACGGGCAAGAAACACCAAGAAATGAGAAAAGAAACTTTGGCAGAAGAACGGTAATGATCTGGGTCGGAATTAGCTTGACTGGAAAAACATCTGTTTGCTTCATTTTGACCCGGATGAACTCTGAAATGTATTGCCAGTTGTTGGAAAAAGTTTTCATCACGTTTTCGAAAATATTGTGAATGTGAACATGATTTTCCAACAAGACAATGCAGCCTGCGATACCTCGAAGTCGACCAACGAACTTTTGAACCACCACGATATCCCTCCAGCTCGGATCTTAATCTGATTGAACACGTTTGGGGTTACTTTCTGATAATGTATTCAATAATGACCCAAGCAACATAGCTTGTATTAAACTAGTTGAAAGTACTGCCGAGCATGCATGAGCATAAGCAAGATTGACCGCCCGAGGTTGCTACTCCGTTATTGCCAGATCAGTTGTTATTACACAGAGAACCAACAGATGATGCTTGGGACTAACATAAATCTTCATTGTGTAAAAACTGGTGTCTCAAAATAAGGCAATACCAGCGCCACCCCCGTCCAAATGCAGGTCAAGTAAGGAAAGGGTAGGAATATGTTGACGCGGTACTCGCTTTGTTGGAAGCCGTGGAGTCCACTGCACTTCCAAGAGAAATCACTGGGATTTTGGATAACAGGATTGGGTAGCAGCAGGGTTCGTTTTGGTTAACGATAACCTGTTAGGTGAAAAATTTGAAAATTAGTACCGATTTGTGGAACCATGTTTTTAAAATCCATAATAGAGTATATATCAGTGAAAACAAGTATTTTTAGCTCGATGATCGTTTGTCAGAATACGAGAGATCCAAACCGCTCCAAACTCGACATGTTTTGCAATACGTTTATAATGCATTTATAAAACATAAAATTATAAATCATTCTGAAAAGATGTTATGTGTTTTACTTGGGGGTAGTAGTTATGAAAGGATTGGCCAATTGGAACGGTCTAAGATGGATCCAAATGAAGAACTTCATAACTTCTATGTCTCAATGATCGGAAGAAGTCATAATGAGAAAAAGCGATGCTACACATTACTTAGCACCTTTAGTAGTTAGACAAACAGCAATAAAATTTATTTTATTTTGTTTGAAAAATCAAACTTTTGTCTTTACTTATTTTCAACCCGAAAAATTTTAAAATGCAATTATTATTTTTTACAGATATAGAAACTACGAAACAAACTGTGGGAGGTAACTTCAGTCCACTAATTGGTTGTTGATCTGGCAAATTTGGACGACGTCTGCGTTGAGTTATAATCCGTCCACAATATCACAAAACATTGCGATTGGTTGAGCGAATTGGAGATAACGCAATAATTGGGTATAGGACCAAGTCTCCCTCGGGTGGTGCTGAATCGATGCGCTTGGACATGAATAGAAGAAAAGTTGAGAGGGGACGAAATGCATCTGCGGACTCTTATATTTATCAGGTTCCTCAATCGTAGTTTTGGATGAAGTAGCGAGGGTGTTACTTAATATTGAATTATAAGACTATTATGTAGCATAGAACTTAATGTATAATTCAGTAAATTTAAAATTTCAATCCCAGTTTCAGTGAGCGCTATAATAAGGCGCTATAAACTTGGCAAATTATTGCCAAGCTTTTGGTTCAAATGCCAAAAGTCCAACTACAGGCAAAAATGGAATAAACTAATCTCTCTAGCATCTATACTTCCAACAATAAAATACTAATCTCCGGAACTGTAAAAAACGAGAAAATCGAAGAGTGGAATCAAATGGAACTAAATGAAAGCAAGCAAATTACAGTTATCCTTGCTAAGCAAATATTTTACTAAGGGACTGTTTGAAATATCACAGAATGTTCACTCAGTATTTCTCAAAGATTCAAATCTATTCCAAAACAAACCAATATTGTTTAGTATTAACGAGTATTTTCTTGTTTTTCGTTGTTGATTGTTAACCCTCATCTCATCCTTCTTAACGGGTGCTCTTTTAGCAGTCTATCGATAAAACTACGTCAAACAATCCTCAAAACGATAATGCCTTGTATAGTATCTTATTCCATTATGTTTTGATACCTCTTCTTTCAAAATTCAAAACCTATTTACTTGTCAAAACGTCATCGAGACGCTTTACCCTTTCCATTCGTGTATTTGCTTCCGAACACCCAGGCATCCCAGCCAGCAAAAAGAACTGCTTTTTCCCATCATCTTGAAGAATCTACCCCACTCACAAACCACTCCAACGAGCGCAGTATTTAACGTCCAGAAACTGTTTCAATTAACAGCAATATTTTAACTTTTATGGGACATAAAGTAGAAAACAATTTCGGCTAATATAAACGACAGACATTCCGATGGCACAGTAAGTCGACATGCAGCAGACGTAGCTTCTCCATGCAGCCATTTGTTTAGTACCTACTACACGAAGAAGCAGGACGCACTCGTCGTCCTCATTGCTGGTTGCATGCCACTACTCTCTGCCACTGCCCTGCTTGGGTGATGCAGCTCCGGACCAACTCGGACCGATTCTGGGCCTGCTGGCTAGGGTATCCAAACCCACATTTCCATTTCGCTCCGATGATTCTGTTTTTATGGGATCGTATTGTTGCTCCTTATTGCTACAGTTCAGACAAGATACTCGCCGAACAATACCAAAACAGTAGCAGTGTCAAGTCCTTCTTGCTTGCGAGCCTTCAGAAGAGCAAGAACTCTCTAGCAGGTATATCTAACACTACAGATAGAGCATGACGCCTTGGGGACATTAGCCATGCACAAGCAGCAGCAGCAGTGAGAATAAATCGATTTGCGGATGCTGCGGCGTGTGATGCTATAGCAGATTTTGGCTAGCGGCTAGCAGACTCCTGCGAATGTGCTAGACTTTAATTGAAATTCCATAAAATAGATCGTCCCAAAGTGGAACGATTGCAATTGGTTTATATTTTCCAGGGATCGGTAGTATAGGTAAGTTTTTGCAAGACATTTTTATTAAAGCCTTATTCATCAAAGAGCACACAAAATGCAAACCAAGGCAGCTTCAGCACACCATAAATATCTTTTCTATTTCCGCTGTTCTTTGCAATGTGATGAAGTCCTTGAAGCCAAACGACTTTTGGAACCGTCCATTGTGTACGATAGCTACAGTGAAAGGTTGCGGATTCCGGTAAAGGGGCACCTGTTGTAGCAAGGATATTCCTACGGTGATAGATCCAACGTCTGCCAAGAAATTTGGTCGCTCCAAAGAGCAGCACCCTCGCTACACTTCTGTTGACCCAAACCTATCCAACCTCGGCGAATAGGTACAGACCAAAACGATTGAATACGATGGGAGCGCGTAGAAGAAAACCAAGAGCCAACCACTCTGCCACAGGGAAAAAAAATATCAAGAGACAACAAATATTTACTTGCAACTTGCGACACATAAAAGCGTCCAGATTCGCATGCAAAAGTTTATTTATTCTTTCTCCTTCCGGAAAGTAACTTGGTACACTCAGCACCGTTCGGGACCTCATTGCTGACTGCTGCCTGTCGTCGTGGTCTTCTAGAATGCACACCCAGACTCACCGGAGGAAACATTTCTCTCTTTGTTGCACTTCGGAACAGGTCTACAGGAAAAAAAATCGCTGCTTATGGATGGAAGGTACTTTCCACATACATTGTATGGCATCATCGAATGGGCATTGTGTATGCCGGAATAGGCACACAGATAGAAAACGATAAGCGTCCGAAGCGATCGAGCATGCTAAATAATGGGGTTCACCTTTGTCCTTTGAGAAAACGATGCCATCGATGGTTCAGGCAATCTGCATTGATATGATAGATAATTGCGACTACGAAGGGAAATTTATCCTGATAGCCTGAGAATATCCGATGTTTGTTTTGTTCATAAGTTTGTCCTTTAAGTCTGGTCGAATTAAAATCCTCTGAGTCAGGTATTAGTACACAACACTGAAGAAGTTTGCAAATTGTAGACGAAATGCGCGTATCTGTCAATATAAGCAATGAAGGTAGTTGGAATAAAATGGAAATGACTAAACATTCTCCACATTTTCTCGTAACAGGTAGTCCACTTTAAAGTTCGCACTCACCAGGATTCATTTTATTTATTCCATGAGCCGCTAGTAGTTGGATGTGGCATATTCTTATAGCGATTGATTTTGAACGCGTATTTCAGTTGTATATAAAGCAAACACGATATAACGTAGCTCAATAGAAAGCACCTTCAACCTCGAAATAATCCTTGAGTCCTTGTCAGTGATGATGATAATGATGATGATGATGTTGACGATGATGACCCATGACATACTCCCACAAAGCATTAAGCTGAATGATTTATCTTTAAAATAATTTTATATTGAACCAAAATTTAATCAGATTTGTTGGATCGATTCCATCATTATACAGTAAAATCAAAAGTTAGCAAATGCCGTTGATATAATCCACAAATTTTCGTGAACATAGCCCAATCAAAATCACCAACAAAATCCAAGACAGTTCAAGTATTTCAAATACCATAACGAAGTAAGAAAGCTATAAGCAACAACTGCATTTTAATAGCAATTATGATTATCAACGAGAACACTTTGGTCCAAAGAATTCCTCAAACAGCATAAGGTTTCAACTTATTAAAGAAATAAAAAACAGTTATCTTTGTAGAAAACAAAAAGAAAATACTACTGAAGACTGTTCCAGAAAGTATAAGCACACTCTCAAAATATCAAAAAAGTCATGTTTTTTTTTAGTTGGCAAATCATATTTGTATTTGTGTTTTATATGATATTTTACTCTCGTTTAATCAAAATATTTAATCACAGCCAAGACTCCTAACTTTTCCTCGAGCATGACCCATTAGCTTCTGCAAAGTGGTACTTCCCACCATTTTGACCACTTTTGGCCAATCTTTTTAAAATTTTTGGATGTCGTCCGCTGGTTTTATGAATTTTCGAAGCTTTGCTTTGGTTGAAGCCCAAAAAGTCTCGATTGGCCGTGCCTCCGGGCAGTTCGGCGGATTCATGTCTTTCGGCACGAAACATACATTTTGACTTTTGTTCCATTCTAAAGTGTCCTTTGCGTAATGAAATGACGCCAAATCAGGCCAAAACACTACTTGTCCTTCGTGCTGCCTGATCATCGGCAATCATCGCTATTGGAGACATCCTTAACGTATTTTTGAGTGTTCATCGTCTCAATTGTGATGTACGGACTAGATGTTTTACCACACTCGCATATTGCCTGCCAAACCATAACCTTCTTACCGAATTTGCCTTCTCCGGTAAAAATTGTGGTTATTTTGGTGTCCGTTGGTCGATTTGAAAAAATAAGGTATGTGAAATTTTAATGTCAAGAAAGCGGACCTGAAGCAACCCGCACTCTACTTTCTTTTTTATGACAATGCCTATTGGCATCATCCCCGCTAGGACGCAGACTATGTCACGTGATACCGTTCGGTATGCAAACTCGTTCGGGAACTCAAGCCGTAGTACTTCATCGTACATCATGTTCCGTAGCACCGGACCCAGGATCGAACCTTGTGGGACGTCTGCGTGGATCTGGACACGTTTCTGGTCTGCCTCTGTGCTGTATACCAGTACGCCATTCTGGAAGTAGCTTCCAAGAATCTTGTACAGGAACCCAAGAACCAGAAGGCGTTGGAGCAAGTCGGCGATTGCCACCTAACTGGAGCTATATAACGCATTTCTCACAACAAGGATGATCACTGCATCCAACCCGCTGAATTCAACAAATATATAGGTCTATATGCCGATGGATCTCCTGGTGGCTTCCCTGTCTTTGGTAGCAACACTAGGGTCTGCATTTTCCAGGCATCCGGAAAGACGCCCTCGTTCAGACACCTTTGCATCACCATCTTGAACATATCGGGATCCAGCAAGATAGCCGTCTTGATGGATAGGTTCGGAATACCATCCGGTCCCGGCGCATTGTTCACCTTTAGCGACTTTGCTATCGCAATGAGTTCTTCATTCGTCACCGTCGCCTAGTCGCCAGCTCCCGTTGTGCCGTTGTTAATGCCCACGTGGTCACGGGTGTTTGGCTGAGATGTCCACCCTTCCATCGCCATGACAGCGTTAAGGTATAGAATACTACCGCGCTGGTCATGGGACAAATCTACGGCGGTGGGGGGTCATGGACTAGGGTCGGGGCTCGGAAAGAATCCTCCAACGATCACCTGCAGGAGCTCAAGTGATTGCCAAGTGGTGAAGCAATCATCCACTCTCCAATTGTTAACCAGCCCAGGACTGCTAAATGTAACATCGATGATCGATTCCGCTCCGTATCTAAAGTAGGTACTTTTGGTCCCACGTTTGGAAGGTCCACATTGAGCCTAGCCAAGGCCTCCTGAAGAATCTGGCTCCTGGGGTTGGTAAAGCGGCTCCCAGATTCGAGCGCCATCGCGTTGAAGTCCCTCGCTATTACTAACACGTTTAGGCCAGTTAGCTCAGTTGTCATCCGATCGAGCGCATTGGAAAACTGTTCAATCGACTATCTCGGTGGTGCGGAAAAGCTGTAAAAGAACACTCCTTTCACTTTTACAACCGCGAAGCCTTCGTTTGTGTCTATCACAACCTCCTGTACCGGGTACTTGCCCGTCGTCCATAATTCCGCCATATTGGACCAGTCCGCAACCTAGTTTTCGTTGTCGGCTGGGATGCGGTATGGGTCTGAAATTATAACGATATCCAATGCCGACTGGCGAGCTGACTGACACAGCAGTTGCTGGGCAGCCTCACAATGGTTCTGGTTTAGTTGGGTTACCTGCATTACTATTGGCTCGTTGGAATACTCTTAGCGACCCCCCCCCCCCTTGACGTGCTTACTATCCGGTTTCCCGGCGCACATCATGCATTTGAGGGGACCTTTGCAATTCCGCGCCTTGTGGCTAGTGTTGCCACACCTTCTGCACATGTTGCTCCTATCTGGGTCTTTGCACTCCCAGAACATGTGGCCGCTCTCTAGGTATCAGAAACATGCCTTCGGAGGAAGGTGTAGGCTAAGTGGGCATATATCCAACCCTTCTTTCAACGCCATCCGCGTCGAATGTTGCTACCCTCATGGTTGCCACCTGGGTCCCAAGTGGACCATTCCGCAGACGTATGTCTGCCTCGGCAACCTCGACCATGCACTGTTTCTTGAGTGCAATGGAGATATCGTCTGCCTCGGTGATCTCATCCAGGTTCTTGCACTGAATCGTCACCTGTGAGACAAGGGCGCGCACCTCCACACTCTCACCTAAGGTCTGTCTTGCAAGGTTTCTATACCCCGGGCACTTTAGCTCTATCGTCTTCTTCAGCTCCAGGAGCATCTCGCCGATGCGGGTACGTCGTATACTCCGTACATTGACGCATAGGCCCGCCAATTTAGCGTTCCCGAGCATCAAGACCTCGGAGTACTTTGACGCTTGGTCTTGACGATGAGGGCCAGTGGCTTTTCTTTTTCTTTTTTCGTCCTGTTTCCCTTTTTTCGGACCTTGTTCCAGTGGCTTTCCCTGCCACGCCTGGGGTCATAATTCGTTCCCCTCCTAGCACTAGTGCCTGCTTCCGTACTGGTTATGGCTGTTGTCGTTGGGGTCCTGCTGCTCGGGCTCCCTTCGACGCTTGAGACAACTCGCGAGCTGGGTGTCGCGCTGGGCTTAGCGCCGGGGCCTCTCTCTTAACGGGCAGCCAGAGCTGGTCACGAGGATGGAACCTCAGACCCCGCCACCACGTTCGCATAGGTTTGTTTCCCTTCTGGGGCTTCCGACACGATTTGTACGCTTCTTAGAAACGCCAGGTGCCGCTTCACCCGAGAACTACCTAGCCCGCTTGGAGGTCCCTTCCCCCATGAGTAGGGTGGACTCTCCGACCGAGACGGATGCTTCCGTCTAGGTCTGTTTTGAGGCCCTTTCCGTGGCTGCTAGCCATGCCAACTCTTTTGCCCTTTGCTCAGCTAAGAGCTTGGCTTCCAGCGCTTCCCTCACCTTGCATGCAGCCAGCACTTTCATGCGTAGACTAAGGAGGCTCAATTTCAGGTCCTTAGCAATGTTGTTGAGCGATGACGCCTCCATCACATTAGGAAGGGTTTCCCGCATCCTATCCATGGCCCGGAAGAGTCCTAGCCCATCCATGGTCCCGTCTTGCTTGATGGCTTTTGCTTCCGATGCCGTAGCACTTTCGTAAGTGTCGGGCCACCTTAAGCGAACGGATTCACTTTCTTTTGGGGTTTCGATGTTCCTGAGGTATTATCCTACAATTTGTTGGGTCCCCCTCCAGCCGCTCTCCATGCCCACGTGGAGTAAGTCGATATAGTGAACCCATGGTTATCTATGCAAGCTTGGAGGCGAGCAGGGAGGCCATGTGAGGGTTGACACGGCCCTTCGTGGGGGGTCATCTGAGCCTACTCCCACCCGAGTGGCGAGATCGGGCGGTGGAGAATGGAACGTACTGAAGGCCTGCCACGGTTTTAATGGGACGGAGACAACTTGTGCCGCTGGAACCTCCCTATTTCCTGCTCGGTATCACTCGGCAGTACTGAGGGAGACGACACAGGAGCCAGCCCGATTTCAACAGTACCACTTATTTTACTTTTCGCAGCCAGTTACCATAATTGGGGTTTTACTGGAATCCACCCCAATGCACCGTAAGGTGCTCCTTCCGTAGTTCGTTTAGCAGTTAAGGGGAGCTTAACGTTTCCAATGTGCACCGCGGGGAGGCGAACTACATTCACAACTCAGCCTACCGACTTTGGATCGCGTTATCCGACGCATTGCTGAGCAAGGGTTGAACGCCATTTCGCCCGGAAGCGACCGTTCATCAGTCGGACTAACAAAGAAAAGCGGCTCCAATTTACCAGAACCCACGTTACTAAGCTCCAGGAGTTCTGGAAATGTGTGGTGTAGTCGAACGAATCCAAGCTTACAAACTAATAAGAAACGGTGGCAAAGAGTATGGCGCAGAAGTGATGAAGGTGATGGAATGCTCTAGATCCCTGCTAAAAAAATCATCATGCCGAAAGGGGGTCATATTGATTGGTCGATTATTTGATTTTCACCGATGTTTCTGTTGAATTTTGAAATTGATCTCTTTTTTCGTCATACTCTAAGACTATAGTTTTTGTTTTGATTGATAATTTTCGATAATTTTGACAGGATGTATCACAAAGCCCAGCTCTTTTGCAAATCTACGACATTTGTGAACATTTACAAATTCCGGTCACTGTAGGTGTTTGGCAGGTTTCGCTATGCTGCAAATCAACTGATAACGCTGTCAATATTTTCTCCCATACAAATGAAACACAAATTTCTGAAAGAAGCGAGAGGGGGGGGAGGGGCTTGGGCTTCCATACAAATGAAACACATCCCAACAAACATCGGTGTTGAATTAGAGCTTGTTCAAACAAATTTGGAGAAGCTATTCAGCTATTCTAGAAGAAACGGCTGAATAGCTTCTCCAAATTTGCTTGAACAAGCTCTAATTCAACACCGATGTTTGCTGGGATTTGCATAACTCGATAACAAATCACGCAAATGTATCCAAATTTTGGAAGTAGAGGTTTTTGAAATTAAGAAATGTTTCCATAGTGGTTTATACCCCTCCGCCTTCTGGAAGAGGGGGGGGGGCTCCTATACAAATGAAACGAAAATTTCTGCATAACTCAAGAGCTAATCAAGCAAATGGAACCAAATTAGGCAAGTGGATGTTTTTGAAAGCAAGAAATGCTTCTACGGTGATTCTCTCTCTGGTAGGGGGCGGGGGTGCTTGCATACAAATGGTTTACGAATTTCAACCAAACATGACTATTATCCCACCTGTTATGAACATATGAAAGCAAGCGTTTTTGGGGCCGGAATGATTCTTATGATGATTCGAGACTCCTTCACTGTCTGAAAGAGGGGCGAGGGGGCGAGGTGCATTCAAATGGAACACGAATTTCTGCATAACTCGAGAACTAATGAAGCAAATGGAGCCAAATTTGGCATGTGGAGGTTGTTGAAAGAATTTTTTTTTCTATAGTAGTAAGAGAACCCTCCATTATCTGGAAGAGTTGGCTCTGATACAAATGAAACAGAAATTTCTGCATAACTCAAGAACTAATCAAACAAATAGAACCAAATTTGGCATGTGGAGGTTTATAAAGGCAAAAAAGGTTTCTACGATGGTTCAGGACACCTCACCTCTTTGAATGCGGGGGCTCCCATACAAATTAAACAGAAATGTCAACCAAACATGAGAATTATAAGAATCCAGGCAACTTAAACGCAAAATGTGTATTTCTCAGGTAAAAAGCATGTTCTGATAGAAATTGAAACTCCTTCATAGTCAAGAATGGGGGATGCTCTTAATGCTACATTATACACAAGAAGTTAATTTTTGGTTATGAAAGAGAAAATTACGTTCAAACTTACAGGATACAGCGTAGTTTGAAGATTGATGTTTTGTCTATCAAATGCTTCTACACAGAAGATAAAGCATGGTAGAAACCAACGATCTGAGAGTTAAATTAAAGACACATACCTACGTTTATTTTATTTTTTGCAGAAATTACACACATAAATACACATTAAACTATGCCTACGCAAAATTTAAATTAATTTTACTAATCGGTTCAAAAGTTAGAGTCATTTGACTGTGTGCGGATTTTAAACGGTACACTTTTTTTACAGTTTCTTAACAATCTTCTCGAAAAGTTGCTTTCCTGGTTTAAGTTTTTTGTATACTCTTTGTAGCTGCTTGGTTTCAAAAATCTCGAACTTACTTTTGTTTGATCAAAGAACCTTTTTCCAGAAGGAAATGAGCATATCTACATACTTTTTCGTGAAGTCCAGCCGCTAGGCTTATTGCGTTTTCTTATGTGAGGATGGCGTACAGCGAGTTTGGGTAGGAGTATGCTGACGTGACACTCACTTTATTGGAAGGCGAGGAGTCCTCTGTACTTCCACGGGAGATCACTGTGATATTGAATAACAGGATTTGGTGGAAGCAGGGTTCGTTTTGGTTAACAATAGCTGTCTAGTAAAATGTTTAAAGATCAGCACTGATTTCTAGTTTTAACCGATTCAAACCAACAGTAGAGATGCTGTTAGGGCCATTAATAAAGTGTGATGGTGGTTTTTCACTAGCAAACCAAAGCAATGAATATTAACGCTTCCAGCATTTGGAACTATTTATATCAGTAAGGATGTTTTTGGATGTGATCAAAAATAGGATAGTGATTAACTTGTTCCAAGATATGGTGGTACGGCGAGTATGACGAACAAATGACATGGATGATTTTTAACACCACCACCACCAGCCCACCACATCCGGCGATCCACATCATTTTACCAGGAAGGTGCATTATTGCTTTTTTATCATTACTTACTCGATCACTCGCGCTACCGAACAATAGGCAACCGAAACAATAGATAACGCACTATGACCTTTAACAAAATATTTCTCAAGAATGCATTGACACAACCGTTCACTCAACTTTAAATTGGTACAACTACATTCTAAAACTAGTTTTCTACTGGATCTAATATCTGCATAAAACAAGTTAAACGTTCTGACGGCAATCTATTATAATCTACCTACAACTAGCATTAAAGGATTTGGTAAGATTAGATTCTCTAGAAGCTTTTTGTGCTCTCTTGATCTCTCGATCTTTTATTGATTCTAACTCATCGGTTTTGAACCAGAGGCTTAGTCTTATACTCAATGATTTCATTATCAAGTTTCTGCACAACCAATCGCAATGTTTTATGATTTAGCGGGTGGAGTATTATAATTTGAGATAACTCAATGCAGACGTCTTCCACATTTGAGAGATCGATGGGCAGTCGGTGGACCTGGTACTTCATAGCAAGATATAAATTGAGTCCTCTGCTCTCGACACCTGAAATTGAGAGTTTTTTTCGGCAATAAATTGCAAAGGATCATCTGAATGTGTAAAATAGATTTTGAAGCTACATGTTTCGACTTTCAAATTTTGATTTAAAAGTTCAAAAAATAAAACATTGGTGACCGTCTAACGTCATTGGTGACACTAATGTCGAAACTGCATGGGCTCGCTTGAGTAAAGTTGTGCCCAGTAGGGAAATCTTTTATCAGAAGAAGGATATTTTTCATATTCACAGTCATGTTAGCTATGTTTTCCTGCAAAAGATTTTAATTATTTTGTAAATTGTTAGAGGTATGCAACAATTTGTAAATTTGTTTTTGTTTTCACGTCATTTTTGTAAAATAAAACACTATTTCTGGAAAAAGATGAATTACGGTGTAGAACTGGAACCAGGCTTTCGCCCGATGGACTCTCCCTTCTCCAGAAGTGCAAGAATCTTGTATATGTTTGCGCGATCGTATCCGGCCGATACGAAGTGGGCCACGATGGCCGACTTTTAAGGTCCGAATGAAATAAACTGTAGATAAATGTTGTTTCACTGTTCTCGCCATGAAGGGTGATACGGTCAAAATTTGGTCAAGGGAAAACGCGTGTAAATCTGTGAAATCGTTTATTTAAAAAATCAAATTAAATTTCTTTTTCAAGTTCAATTAGTATGAAATTCAGGAAAAATATTCAGTTAGGCTTCCGCTTTTCCAAATCCGAATTGCCGGGCCTTACGCTTGACCCCTGCCATCAGATTTTGTACAGCCACCTTGTCCACCTTCTTCGCCGCAGAAAGCCAGTTTGCATTGAACTGCTGCTCGTCCTTTGCAGTTTTTTTTGGTCTTCTTTAGGTTCCGCTTGACAATAGCCCAGTATTTCTCAATTGGGCGGAGCTCTGGCGTGTTGGGAGGGTTCTTGTCCTTGGGAACCACCTGCACGTTGTTGGCGGCGTACCACTCCATGGCCTTTTTACCGTAATGGCAAGATGCCAAATCCGGCCAAAACAGTACGGAACAACCGTGCTTCTTCAGGAAAGGCAGCAGACGTTTATTCAAACACTCTTTCACGTAAATTTCTTGGTTGACAGTCCCGGAAGCTATGAAAATGCTGCTTTTCAAGCCACAGCTACAGATGGCTTGCCAAACCAGATATTTCTTTGCGAACTTTGACAGTTTCGTGTGCTTGAAAATATCTGCTACCTTTCCCCTTCCTTTTGCCGTATAAAACTCCTGTCCCGGAAGCTGCTTGTAGTCGGCTTTGACGTAGGTTTCGTCGTCCATTACCACGCAGTCAAACTTCGTCAGCATCGTCGTGTACAGCCTCCGGGATCGCGCTTTGGTCGTCGTATTTTGTTTATCATCGCGATTTGGAGTCACTACCTTCTTGTAAGTCGATAGTCCGGCTCGTTTTTTGGCTCGATGCATGGTTGTAGACGATACACCCAGCTTATTTGCGGCATCTCGGAGAGATAGGTTAGGGTTTCGCTTGAAACTACCGGCAACTCTCTTTGTCGTCTCAGTGGCTTCCGGTTTTCGATTTCCCCCCGATCCAGACTTCCTGGCTGTCGACAAACGTTCCCCAAACGAGTAGCTCGGATTTTCGCGATGCGCGAGCAAAATTTTGATACGCTGCTCTTCTTTCTTGGACGGCATTTTGACAACTGAAGAGTGAATTCCAAAATCAAAATAGGAGCAACATTTTACACACACACACCTTCAAAATGAGGGGTGTTCAAGTTTTTTAAATGCAAAATTGAAAGAAATACGTCAAGTTGACATTGACCAAATTTTGACCGTATCGCCCTTTAACTGCCGTAATCAAACTGATGGAACTAGTATATATTGACAACTGACCTGTAAAGTGACCACCAGGTGGCAGGGTAATCGCATATAAACTCGGATAAGTTTGTCACTTCTTTTTAATGCACACAATTAACCAACGTGTTTACGATGAAAATTTAAGTCGAACCCGATTAAATTTTTCAGGTTGATTTAATATGCAACCACAGTCATATATTACTGGTTATTGACCGATTTCTAACATCATTTGGTGACAAAAAAAACCACAGACTATAACATTTATAGTGAAATATTCACAAATCACCTTCTTAAAGTTAATAATGTTTCAGTTGTTTTTCTATACATTTATTAGCGATGTCTTTCGACTGCACCATTCGATATTATCTTTATATCGATACGTTCACACTCACTGCCAAATAAAATACTGCTCTCCAGAACTTTCAACTCGCTCTGTTTCCTAACGCATTCAATATGCACTCAAGGTTCACCTACGGAAGCCTAGTTTTATAAATCATCTTAATAGTTTCCACACTCATCTTCCTCCGAATCCGTACATCTTCATTATGATAATTTACGCTGCCGTTAACCCCTTAGCACTTGAAACCACACTCATTTGCACTCGAACGGTTTTCCATCGCCCTTTCCGCCGGTTTCACATGGAAAATGGCAGAGCCATGCACACCAAGGAGCACATTATGGTCCATTACAGTCGTCTTTCTTCTTCAGTGGCTGCTTCCCCGGCCGAAGCAGCAGCAGCAGTACCATCATCGGAGGCATTTATGATCAGGAGAATAATTTTGCACACAAACCGTGACTTTCTCGACCAACCCTTGGCAGCTACCTTGCAGCTGAATCCGACAAACCATCACAGTTGTACGAGAGTGGCAAAGAGTCTAGTAATAAATTACCTCGATGTCTTTTTTTCTGCTTCGCTGGGCCCCGGAGGCTCGTCGGCATCCAGAGAAGCAGATAAAAGCATGCCAGCTTCCAGACGCCTCCGACGACGACGACGACGACGACGATGACGGAGTTTGGTTGTAAGACAGAAGCTGCGAAGATGTCCCCGAAAACGGAGATGCCGAATTAAAACCCAATCAGAGGTGGAAAAGGTTGTAAGGAGGGAAGAAAGGACTTGAGCACCATCTAGAGAACCATTAGGCCTCACGGCAGACGTGTTTCAGAAATCGAAAAAGTTCTTTGAACTCAGCTAGGCTTTCGTACTTGAGACCACGAAAGTGCATCAAAAGTTCGGAGACATTAGCGAGAGACGGCAGACTTCAGAAGGATCGCAATAGATTTATTGCCACAATTTTGCTTGGAACAAACAGATTCAACGCTTAGTAAGAGATCAATTGTGAAAATTTCAATTGGCCTAGATCTTCAAGAAAGAAACGTATCCCAAGACCGCTTAGCTTGTACGGCATATTGTTATCGACTGTCCGTGGAAGAATTATGAATCCACATGGGAGTGATAGCTCGCTACAAGGCAACCTTCTCCATAAGCACACAGCAAAGAAGCTTTCATTAACGCGAATTGAATGGATGAAATGAGCATATGGGCTCCAGGACGGCTGTAAGGAAGAGGGACACTCGTTAATTTATCGTTCGGCTAATTACCGGAAATACGTAAACCACACATTCAATATATCACTCATCACATGGATTCAATTATTGGTTCCAACAAATTAAGGTTAACCTGAGCTTTAAATACAGTTTTACATAAGGAGCTATAAATTCAGTCAACTAAAATTTTGGAATTTCTTTCTCAAGCTGTCAAAAAAAGAGAAACATAGTTGAAGAAGATCTGATTGATTCAAATAAAAGATACATTGTCCATTGTTGAAAAAAAATTAGTGAACATTTGAAAACGGTCCGTAATCGGATGTTCAGCGAAGCTTCCGTTTGATGTCGGAACAGGAGCGTTGTACGGCCTCCATGTCAACTTTGCGAATGCATCTCTTGATTCTACCAATCAACTGTTTGCAATTCGTGGCTCTCCAGTTATTTTTGTACACCAAGGAACTCAAAACCCCGAAGAAATCTTCGATTGGGCGACACTGAGGCAGATTTGTCGGGTTGTGGTTTTTGGGTACAAATGGGATCGAATGGGTATTCAGGAACGATTGTGTTTTTATGGCGTAATGCGATGACGCTTTATCCGGCCAAAACACGTATTGTCCATTAGCATGATGTTTTTGTAGAAACGGGATCAAAATTTTCTTCAAACATTCGTTCTGGTACACATCTTGATTGATTGCCAAACCAGAGGGCTTGAACCATGGCTTAGAAATGCCTTTCTCGGAAATGGCAATGTACAGCATCACTTTCTGTTCAAACTTATGTTTAAACTTATATTTTATGTTCGGAGGTGTAGTAGAACTATTCGTTGAATAGTATCGATCGTTTCCGGGAATCTGCGTCTTCGAAAGAGGGAAGTAGCTTTCGTCGTCCAAAACAATTTTTTTTCCGGAAAAATTTTTAATCAACCAACGGCATTGGGATTTCAGCGTTGAAATCTGTGCATCAGTATATTCCGGGGCTCGTGTCTTCTTTCGGCACTTTATTTCGACTCTTTTCAATGTTTTGCAGATGTACTGGTGAGAACAGTTGAACTTTTTTGCGACATCCCGTTGGCTCAGTGAATCCTTGTTGTTAAAGGCACGAGAAAGAGAACGAAGTCCATTTGCGTCCATAATTTTGGCTGGTCTTCCACTACCTTGCTTGCAAGCAGTTGTTGGGGATCTTAGGATATGGTAAACAGTCGAAATCGCAACATTTTCGCTTTTAAAATGTTGTACCGTATACGTTTTGCCGAGATTTCTGTGCAGTTCGTAGAACTGTACAACGCGCTCGCGAAATACTTCTTGTTTCGATGGCATTTTGAGCAAAATTGAGCAAGCATAAACAAAACAGAAAATACTAGCAGAAAGAGGAGAAAAAGAGCTAACGCATAAACACTCTTATTTCTCTCTGAGCTCGTTTGTTGTTGAGCATCGAAAAAATTCCAAAATTTTAATTGCCACCCGTTAATAAGCTCGATCCCATGTCAGCAATGTTCCAACTCGAGGAATGATTTTAGTTTTTTTAAGGGTTATGTAAATTGCTATTCACATTTGTAGAAAAAAAGTCTTAGTTACTTTGGATAAAAGGGTAGTAGAAGTATTCTGTTGAAATAAATGGTAAAATTGTGTTTCATCTCGAACTCAGCCTCAACCTCAGCTCAAACTCAGCCAGGGTGATTCCTCCGAGAGGAAATAACGTACAAAATAAATTCGTTAGGTTTTTGGATATAACATATCTCGATCTTTCTCGGTCTTTTTACTGACTTCCATCCATAATTTTATTTTCGAAACAATGACGCAGTCATGAGGTGTGATAGGCAGTTTTTTTTAAGGGAAATGTGTAAATAAACTAACAGTAACTAACAATATTATATCATTGCTATTCCGTGCATGTGTGCAAAGGCTAAATGAAATACGCCAGTTCACAATTTGCTGCAAACGTCATTTACCTCAACCCGCTCCATCGTTTCACACTGAAAAAATATTTGACTTAGCTGCTACTGGAAACACATGTAGATATTTTCCAATACTTACATATGTTACTCTTACATGAATGAAGGATGTTACGATCAAAATTTGATCAGAAATGTGGGTAATTCGATCAAAGTTATTATTAACAAGTCAAATCCATTTTCTTTGTCAAGTTTAGTTGATACAGAATACAGGAAAAATATTCAGCTCAGCTTTTTTTTTACCGATTGCGACTTGCCGGGTCTTTTGTTTAACATTTGTACAGTTTTGTACAGTTTCTTTGTCCACTTTATTCGCCGCAGAACGCCAGTTTGACTTGAACTGTTTCTTAAGGCTTCGCTTGGTGATGTCGCAATATTGTTTGATTGGGTGGAGCTCTGGCGTGTTAGGAGGGTTCTTGTCCTTGGGCACCACTTGAACGTTGTTGGCAGCATAGCACTCCATGGCCTTTTTTCCGTAATGGCAATATGCCAAATTCGGCCAAAATAGAACGGAACAATTGTGTCGCTTCAGGAAAGGCAGTAGATGTTTTTGTAGGCACTCACTCAGATAAATTTCCTGGTTGACGGTTCCGGTCACAATGTCAACGTAGCTCTTCAAGCCACAGGTACAGATGGCCTTCCACACTAGATATATCTTCACGAACTTTGACAGTTTAATGTGCTTGAAAATATCTGCCACCTTTCCCCGTCCGATTGCCGTATAAAATTCCTGTCCTGGAAGCTGTTTAAAGTCTGCCTTCATGTAAGTTTCATCGTCCTGTACCACGCAATCAAACTTTGTCAGCATCGTCGTGTACAATTTTATCAACTTTATCATCGCGATTTGGAGTCACCACTTTCTTGTAAATCGACAGCCCAGCTCGTTTTTAGCACTATCCACGGTTGAAGGCGCCACTCCCAGCTCCTTCCGTGCCAAAAACAGCCACACCAACAAACTTTCCAGAACTTCTCCAAAAGAGAAGTACTGGGCTCTAGTCAAGCGGAAACTCTTCGAAACTAAGAAGGAAGCAAATGGTACCGATGATTTCAAGAGAAGATTGAGAATCGTCACGGCGGGCTTATCTGAGGCGGGTGTACCACAGAAAGTTCGAGAATTTTACAGAAAAATGGATTAAAATTTCAATCAACTGTTTCTTATGTAGATATAACTCTTTATTTATTTATTTATTGTCGTCAATCATAAGTAGACCGTTTGTTACATTTTGTTCCTAATTCTAGTTATAATCGAGGTTATGAAATAATTTGTAGCACGGCGCGTGCGGCTACGGGTTCTCTAACCCCTGGAATTCCTTAACTAGTGGCTTAAGCGCCACCTCCGAAGAGGGACACTTGTCTGCTGGGTTGCCCGGCAAGAAATCCTAACCTCAGGGCAGGTTTCTCATACAAATTCAGTAGGGAATGAGACAAGATCTAACGTCGCTGAACGTTCTAATAAAGTACTCCCGCGTTCCGCGTAAAGATGGCTCCACTATCGGTTATGAGTGTAGCGAGAGAAGACCGTCGTTCCATTAGGCACAAATCAACTCGTGTATACGCCGCCTATTTCATCACATGCAGAGCTCACTTACACAATTCTCCCCTTCGTGCTTCAATGGAAACGTGAATGGAGGGACTGAGATTCCCAAGCAGTCCAGACTTGGAGAAAACAACGGAAAAGAATAACTAAACGAACGGAAAACTAATCGAACGACGGGAAAAATCTTAGTGCCTAAAATTCACGAATAACATGGCGGACCGCCGGAACACCCTTTTTTTGATACAGATAACTTACAAGATCACATTTATTTGAGTTCGGAATTTATATTTAACCTAGGTTCATTTTAGTTTCAGGGTTTTTCCTTTCTCTTCCCTTCTAGTCCTGTCTTCTGGCGTGTGCGGATATCTGGCTTCTAACTAGTCTAACTTGGTTTTTGTGTGTGTCTCAATTTCCTCACATGCGCATGGACTTACGGTACCGTTCTGTTTTACCGGTGAATGGCGATTGCGGTTGCAGCGCGAAATAGGTCGCACCGGTCAATGGCGGCCGGCTGAACGACGGTTGTCTACCAGACAATGCAAGACGGAATGGCGGCGCTTGTCTTTGGCTTGTCGACGACAAAATGGTGACGACGGAATCGGATTTCCCGCGGGACGCAAGATAGGCGGTGCAGTCCCCCTCTGCGATTCGGAATAACTCCGCAATCCGGGAAGTTTCCCTGGCCTAGATGGACAGTGCTCGGGGGTCGATTGGGTTGGCTGGTGGTGTCGGCTACGTGGTGGCGCTATAGCGTGGGTCCGAGACTCGCTCTGGAATTCTTACAAGAAGCCGTCGAACGGCTGTTCGAGACTTATAAATACACACAATTTTAAGGACACACTCTAAACAAATTACCTTCTTTCTTAACGGAAAACACTTGCACACGACTTATTAAAACTAACGTAAATCTAAACACTTAAGACTTCTACCGTCATTTAACGTACCACAATGGATTCGCGACCACACGGAACAACTAGCTCGCAATCACGTTCCTATCCACGGTCCAGATCAAATTGCTAAAGTGTAGCTCTTGTAATCCTCAGATAGGTTGCGAATGGTAGTCATGTTCGTGACCAGAGGTTGTTGAACCTCAAAAAGTACAACGACCTTTTGAACCCGATCCTCAAATGTTACATTCGTAACCGATGACGACTGCCATCTCCTTCTTTCATAGATGCCCAGGTCTGGCTATCTCTTTCCCATTCGTAACTGATCCAAGCAACACAGCTTGTATTAAACAAGTATAAAGTACTGTTAAATGACAACAATAGGTTATAAATTTAGGTGTATAATACTTTATTTCATACTTTAATATGACGCAAAAAGCGCAAAAAGTGAAGCCTTATAAAACATAAAATGAAAAAAAAACTATCCTCACACAAAAATATAAAATCGCCAAGCGTGGGATTTGAACACTAGTCTTTGGCGTGATAGGTTTGTAGCTTCTTTGCTAAGCCAACTTAGATAGTTGAAAAGTGAACTCTGAGTATGTATGATATGCTTCCCGTTGGCAGTGAAACCAAAATGTTCATCGTGACGAGAAAAAAGAACACGTTTTGCAAAACAAGGTTGATGTAATGTAATTTCAACAGCATATAGAACTGCCCATAAAATCTTGTCATGTTTATGTATAATAAAAGTATGGAAACATGATTTTAAAAACAACAATGAAGTAGTAAGCACTTGGAGCAGTGGAAAAAGTATTTTTAGCTCGTCCGTTTGTCAGAGTGATATTGAATTCGAGAGTTACAAACCGCTCCAAACTGGACATGTTTTGCAATACGTTTATAATGCATTTTTAATACAAACAATTATGAATCATTATTAAAAGATGTTTTGTGTGTTACTTGGGGAATTTGCATAAGTCATTCCTCGTAGTTAGACTTGATGGGCGTCGAAGTTCGTGAATCAGACCAATGAATCGGCTCGGATGAATAACTTGCGAGATTTTAATATATATGCGTGTAGTGAACCAGTTTTATAAATGTTCACTCTTGTTTCATGAACAGTTACTAGCATAAATAGTGAACATATATACGTGAACAGCCGTGAACAACACTAATGAACAACAACAAATCGTACCGTAAATTAATACGAGGGATAATATTGAAGGATTTTTTTATCTACTATTTACAATTTATTTACAATGGATTATTCCTTGAAGAGAAAAAGCTATTTCATTAAGCAAGCTATTTGGCCCACATGCTACATAATCCCCTACTAAAAGTACGAAAATTTGTTTGGAATTCAAAGTATTTAACTGTAACAATCGTCATTATTCCAATTGATTACCGAATTCCAAGCAAATTTTCGTAGGGTTGAAACCCTAAACTGGTTGCAAGGACAATGAAATTATTTGATAGTTGGCACGCTCTCACACACAGACTCATTCACACATAAAAAAACTGGACATTAGAATACTACCATCTGAAATGTTTGTCCATTTCAAAGGAGTAAACTAAGAAATTTTCCCTACTCCAGTTACATAAACCGAACACTGAGAAAATTTCCGTAAATTTTACACAAACTAGTGAATCCTGAAAATGATCTACTCCAGAATCAGATCCCGAACACAATGATCAATTTCATTTTCCACAAAAACAATAACCGTGGATTATGTTACATTTACTCCAGAACATTTATCCGGAACATTAAACGTTAACAATTTCCACTTAAATAACCTGATTAAGTGTACTGAAACACATCAGATAATATATCCGAGAACTGTTTCACCTAAACATCAACCATAAATAAGCCATCTGTAAAATTTCTTGCGAAATATTACGAGGAATCAACAATACCCACGAACACCTCAAGCATCCGGCTTTTTCACACTGGGAGCGAACCGCGGAACTCACTCCCGTAACCCAAGCACTCACGCGCGTTGCCAACTTTACGGAACAAAATGAACGAACTGTCATTGAAAACTAGTGAATAATGGAGAAGAAAGTAACAGTGGCTGCATGAACTGGAGCCTGATTTTCGTAAATTCTTGGCGAAAAGGAGGATTGAACGACGTTGATCGCAATCTGGAGGCTAAAAGGATGGTAACTATGAAGTATCTTTTGTTTGTTTTGCTGATTTGGCCCTTTTTTTTCAGGAAATCGGTGGTACTTTCTACGGGTTTTAGATGCTGTGCAACATCGAACATTTGTTTACGGTGGTTCTAGTGATAGATAAGAAACTCTTCGAACTAACGTCGGCATAGAAGAGCCCACAAAGGCAACCATAAATTCGATTGGAAGACAATGAATATGATGATCGGGATGGACGATACACCAAGGACACAACACTTATAGTTCTGTCAACGAGTGGGCTTTTGCTTCCCGGAACGGCTGAACTAAAACGAATTTGCTAAACACATCTGTCGCAACAAGCAAGCACGTATGCCGTCACTTACCGGATGCTGGCAGGGGACCCACATAATCCAGCGTGATGAATTGCCAAGGGTATTCCACGAACTCCTTCTGCGTTCCCATCGGTGGAGTGACATTGATGTTGCCAGCTTTCGAGGTTTGACATTTCAGGCACTCTCGACACATTTTTTTAACGGCTTTCGCCATCCCTGGCCAGAAATAGCGGCGTATACACGAGTTGATTTGTGCCTAATGGAACGACGGTCTTCTCTCGCTACACTCATAACCGATAGTGGAGCCATCTTTACGCGGAACGCGGGAGTACTTTATTAGAACGTTCAGCGACGCTAGATCTTGTCTCATTCCCTACTGAATTTGTATGAGAAACCTGCCCTGAGGTTAGGATTTCTTGCCGGGCAACCCAGCAGACAAGTGGCCCTCTTCGGAGGTGGTGCTTAAGCCGCTTGTTAAGGAATTCCAGGGGTTAGAGAACCCGTAGCCGCACGCGCCGTGCTACAATTTAATTGTGACACCGATTGTATGTTGTTGAGTTCTGTGCAAATGATTTTTTGTGCTATTATTGTGGTGTCAGTACTTTAACGTGGACAGGCTTTACATTGGCAGGTTGAGCAAAGCAGGTATAGCGAGTTTAAGATTGTTTCCAGAGAAAATGGAGAATCGTCGCGGCGGGCGTATCTAAGGATACCATACGTAACTTGTGTAATTCTTATAATAATATCAAAATAATTATTTTGGTGTCCGAAATTTAACGTGGACAGGCTTTAAAGGGATTTGATAAAAATATCCGTATGATGAATTACACAAAGCTAATTCAGCATCCCATGTATGGCCTATTACAATCGTCATCGCTGTTCCCCATTACAGCGCCCGGTGGGTTAACCATCGACCGTTAGCCTCACACAGAATCCTATCCCAATTAAATTGCCTGCACAATTACGATTATTTCAGTTGAATAATTGAACGGTTCCTACTGACACGATCAATTTTTATTTACACGATTATTATCATCGTGTACACAGTTGAAGCTAATTAGCGGGAAGCCTAATATTGCAATCAAGGGGGGATTTTTGCGAGCTCCGAAGCCAATCCGGCAAACGTTTACCAGTCGTTTTATGGCCGGCGCACAAACATTGATGTTACGACTTTTACTGGCCAGTATTACACTAATCCTGAAGCATTTTGCTGGTGAGCCCGCAATTGCGTTGACCGGTAGAACGATTATCAGCGAAATTAATTAGGATAGGACATCAATTGCATTAACAGCGGTGCACTGATAAGTCTGCACCCATGTCGTACGGCTGCAAATTGGATTCACTGTCAATGCGCGTGGAAACCGGTGGAGTATCTCTCTATTATTTCATTGTTACGATTTCGATTGACCTTTGATGACTGCCTTGATTTAATTTGAGCCAAAACTAGCAATGTTATGACAGGTGGTTTATCCGAAACACTAATAAATATCATCTGACGCGTGAAATGGAGACGGTAAATTATTTTATATTTCAAGCCTACCGGCCAACAATGGTGAATACCGCTCCGCGAAATACCATTAAACAGGGTTTTTATTGTCGGCCTCAATTTTTTTATGTAAATGAGCTGATAAAATGATCATTAGAGGTGACGTGCTTGAAAAGAAAAAAAAAATCTTTCTGAGCGGAAAAATGAAGATAACAGGAGAGAAAATGATGCATTTCACTTGAGATTTCCTTCAACGAGGGTTTGTTTTTATTTTCGTTTGTTATATCGGCTTACTGTTGGAGTTTAATCCGATAAGAAAAGCGATTTATAACAAATTCAAATTGTGAACTCCAAATCTTAAAGTCTAGTCCAGTAGTGATTCAGACGAATGATTTATTTTAAGGTGATAAAAGATGAATTCCACAAATGGCCGGTATAATGGCTCATTTGCATTTTTTGGTGGCATTAATCTCAGAAAACTGTTATTGAAGTAAAGTTATGCAAAATCTTTGTAAAAAATCTTTAGAATAAAGCCTGTAAACTATCTGCCGATTGGTCATAATGGGAGTCATTTCCAACGATTTCAAATTGCATGAAGTTAACGTTAAGTGACATCACAGAAAAAAGTGAAAACAAAACTATTGGAGTAACCATGATGTTACAGCAAGTAAGGTCATCACATGAGTTATTTTTTATTTGCATTGATCGGTGCATCGATTTGCATTGACGTTATTCGAATGAAAAACTTATCCATTTTGTGAATAAAGAATAAACCGGTTTGGTATGCTTTGTTTCTGGAAAATCGGATTACCGGGACATATCGTGTTTTTAACTTAGATTTAGATTTCAGTAGACAACAATATGGGTATCAGAATCTTTGGAAGAGCATCAAAAAATTAAACCTTAATGTGGCCATTCCATATAGGTATAAGATTTCGGCAAAAAATATTAATATCCCGAGAATGAGAACATTTGCCTATGCATTAGAACATGGAGGGATTTTAGAGATTTATATACAACTAGCTACACCCAGTAGCCCTGCTACGCTAGCAACTAAATAGTGAAAATTTATGTTGTTTTAGGAATGAGTTTTGTTCAAATATTTTCCTCTGCTTATTTATTGTTAACACTCTATGAGCTTATTTCATCAGGTGCGCAAACGTTTTCAAAATTGCGACAAAAGAACAGTGCGAACGAAACCACACTGCTGCGTAGACATGTGTGAATGCGGACTTCAACTATTATAGATTCCAGGAAACTATGTATGTGACTGCCAAAGGATAAGTGTAATGTTTCCGAGAACCTTCGGACACAGAAGATGTCGAATTTAGCCAAGAAGTTCATGATTTGATCGATTTGTACTTGCGGAAAGCGGAGTTACCGCAAGCACTATGAATGGACAGGTGTAATTGAAAGAGTGTCTCCAAAAGTGGCTTCTTCCTCTCCTGACGACGTTTCGACAATCTTTTGACCGGATTTGGGACTACTCAAAGAACATGCTCGAGTGGTATAAGACGAATGATGTCAATTTTGTGCTGACAGATCTGAACCTCCCAAACACTCCGAAACTGCGCCAAAAAGAAAAATACTGGGACATTATGATGGAACACCTTCTTAAACGGCCTATAGTGGTGAAGAATGTAGAAAAATAATGAAGAAAGCATGGGTTGATATGCAAAAAACAGTCGATTCAAGGTCGTGCAGAACCTTATGGCTCGGGTTAAGGCCAATGTTTGCGCATTTGGCTATAAAGGCGAAATAAATTAAACGTTTGATGATGATGATGAGATATTACCATCTATTGTAGCAAGGTTTCCTTGCATAGCAGTGGAATAATCTGAATAACTTTTTGATCAGGATTCTTTTGTTGTTTTTGATCATCAAGCATTTGTATGAAAGGCCAAAAACGTTAGGCCGGGCCCGTAAGCAGATACACTTACGCGAAACCCGCGAATATAGGGAAGAGAATCGCCTTCCAAAAGCAAGTTCACTCCCACAGTATTAGAATCGAGCCCTCGATTGACAGAATAAACCCAATTAATGGGGTTGAAGAGCCCTTCCTAATTCCGCGAAATGTTAAAAATAGTTTCATGCTCCCTATCCAAATCGTTTCACTTGGGTGCCCTGGTGGTCCATCCCTTTTCCCGTTAGACATTAGGTCATGGATATTTATTATATTTTGTAGTGGTCATTTGAATGATTACCTTGTGTTAGAAAATTTGGCTGAAAGTAAAATTTGTTAGGGTTTATACCGTTCATAACTTATTGCCCTGTGTTGTCTAGGTGTTTCTGCTTTTGAAGAGTTGACTTTAGGATGTCATATGGTATTGCTCGTGGTCATAGCATAGGGAAGAGAACAAAAAAAAGGAAAAGCATGAGTGAGTGGTAACACGCTATGAACATGTGAGACTTTCATGATGATATTCTCACAACGGCCGTTCAGAATGGTTCATCGAATGCATATGAGAGATCATTTCCGATGAGATTCCACTCATTTACTCAATTCCATCATGTTTGATTATAGAAGACAAGAAACATTTTACAACGTGCTACATTTAGGGATGTCAGGGCATCGATCCCCATCGCATCTTCAAGTGATCATTACAAGCTGTCTATTTGGTTCAGGGACTTTTGAACGTTGATGAGGCAGCCGACTCACACATGAAATCTGTCGCGACCAACTCGACAGAACGCGTCCAAACCCTTTTCTGAACCGAAAGGCAGGGCCGAAATAAATTACACGTATGATGCCAAAACTTTTATTAACTATTTTTTTCACCAGTTGAAAATTTGGTTATAATCTAATCTTTTCTTATCTCACGCTAACGCAATCAATTCTCGAAAGAACCCTGGAAAACTCTGGATCGTTGGGAGCATAGATGCTCGAAAGAATAGTTTATGCTCCTTTTACCTGTGGGTGGACTTTTGATAGTTGAACCTATAGTCTGGCAATAATTTAGCAAGTTTATAGCGCCTTATCTCGCTCAATGAACATTACATATTCTCGCTAGAAGGAGTTATAATAAATTGACATAATATCAGTTGCCAACTACTTTTGAAACGATAGCTAATCATTTGTTCACCAGTTTACCAACGAATGTTGGAATAATCAATAAAATCTGTTGAAATCACTGTCAGCTGTTCTTGAAGATTATCACATTTTGCATTAAGAATTTTTTGCTGTTGATTAAAAATTAAATGACTACTGGCTCAATTTCCAAATGGAGTTGCTTTACTTAAGCATTCCGTTCAGTTGATAGTTGAATGCATTTTTCCAATTCAGCGCGTTTCTCGTTTATTATCTCGCCTTCTTCGCTATTAGCGACAAAAAAGAGTGTTTCTAATTCTGTCATTATGTTGTATTTTATGATATTAAAAAGTATTTTTGTAATCTTAGATACGAAACCTAGTTGATCTCCTAGAATGTGAGCTTCTGATATTATGATGATATTGGTCTACCACTCATTGAAGAACGGAATGTTTGATTTGATCGAGTTTGAGAACCTCAAATTGCCATCACATGTCAGTGTATTAAGGGCCAAAAACGAATTGGGTGAACGATATGTAAAGTCATCTAAACAGATCCACGGGGTAGACAAGAATCTCCTCCCAATAACATGATCAAACAATTATTCAAACGGTAAGCCGTTTAAAAGCAGAATGCCAAATGAGCGAGGAGATGAGCCCACCCTTTATCCACGAAATGTTAATAAAAACGAGTTAAAGTCCCACTCTCCCCATCCAAATCGTTTCAATTCCCTTAAAATTTGGTAATAAAAGATTTAAAACCTCGAATTTTGAGAATGAATTTCGTGTGTGCGGGTTTTAAACGGTACTCCCTTTATTTAGTAATGCTTCAATTGTAGTCTACTATCCAAGCTAAATTTAAGATCTTTTATGGAAACAGCTCGATCCAGTTGCGATTGGTTTATCGACGATTCAAGTTTGATTTGTGTTAATCTAACAGGTTTGATGAGTGCTCGACCTCAGTTTGGAGCTCACAGCAGTTATAACGATTATGTGGAAAACTTGCTTCATGATTGTTTACTAAAATCTCAGAAAAACTTAGCTTTGATGCCAGCGGTACTCAGTGATATTGCTGTGAACATTTTTTTTTTCGCTGATGTATCAGTTGGTTTTCATATGCCAGCACCCGGCTCTGTGGATTTCGGCAAAAAATACGAAAAAAGCCGACTTCAAATAACATACTATAAGGGTGTATTTGTGGAAAATGGCACACACAAATTTGTCCGCATCTTTTGTAGTGTGTAAGTTAAAATTTGAGCAAAGTTCAATGTGTATTGTATACGTTCATCAAGTTTCACAATAATTCATAATTTACCGGACAAGATTATTTCGACACCAAGTCAAAGTTTGACGATACGGAGAATATTTTTAAGAAGAAATTGTTAAAATTTTCAAAGAAATTCCTCATCTGGCTCCTGCGTCAAAATATGCCCCTCTCTTCATCATTTCTGGAACTATATATGGAGAATCAATTTTTGGAAGCCTTACACTACTTGTAAGGAACGAGTCCAATAATGTGCTTTATGTGACAAAAGACATCAATCCTACTTATTCACAGGAACTTTTCGTGAATGAGAATTTTCGGGCTATCGTGAAATTGATCCTGAAAATTCTAAAATAATGAAAATGAGCAAGAATTAAAGAAAGCCAGATTGAAGTTCACCAAACCGATAGGATTAAATTAAGGAAAAAATACTAACCATAATGGTTGAAATCAAAAAAAGGGTGGAAGCATTCGGAATGTGAAAAGTAGACGAATGAATAAAAAAACATGCAAGTCAGCTTATTATTTGATCCTCATTATATACAATTTTCAAACGAGCCCAACTAGAACCTGAATTTTGGAGAAAATCGTTGTGTTTTCCGTTTTTAGTGATACATCCTTTATATATATATATAATGTAAAATTCAACGTCAACAGTTTGTACACACCCATAGGGCTGGTCCTTGTTGTTATGTTCGTAGTTAGAATTTGTAATATTAATCTTCGTCTATATGAACTTGCATGTACAAATAGCGTGTGAATAGAATGAATTATTAAACAATTGAGCAAATGGTGCAAATTAAATCTCTTACCCTAATTAATAGAGAAAATCATGCCGCACCATGCACCATAATAGAGTAATGAACAACGGTCACTCTAAAGTCAATCAAGGAAATCATTATGGTGCCCACCACAGACAAGTTGAATAATTCAGATGATTTCACTGAAAAAAAATAAAAGCAACAAGTTAAATGCGTTGATATTTATTCATGCTTGTCAGCTTGTATTCCATTGCACAAAAACCATCGGAATGAAAAAAAACTTGGTTATACAAACATTCATAATATTATATTCAATGCATTAAATTTAGGTTGCCGTAAACAGTTGACGTTTTTCATTGCATTTCCCAACTCTGTGGTTTCTGAATTTTTTTATAAAACAATTAATTACTCAATTTATTGTGCTTCAATCCAACTGGCCAAATAACACAATCCATCATCCTGATAATTAACAGGCAATAGTAGCTATCGTGCATTAGTTCAAAATATCGAGTCATGTCGAATGATAGTGACGACGATGATGATCCGTGTATTTTACGTAGTAATCCCCAGTTTACCTAGACAGAATAAACCTACAAAGGTTCTGCTTCACAAACTATCACAAAAAGGTGCCTCGTGCCAGTCAACGATCACAACAAAGTAACGAGAAAGGTATTAAACAGTGCTGCCAGATTCTATTTAAGGGTTTGGGTATTAAAGTGTTTATTATTTTATTTATTATTCATTCGTCAACAGATATAAATGTTTATCCTTATGACAATAAGATAAAACTGAATTACCTACAACAATTAACATACACATCTTCGGAAACAGCGCTTATTAACCTCACAGTATACATTAAAATTAAACACGTTATAATAGCTGTTGAAAACGCGACACATGCTCAGCACAGGTTCGTGTTTGCCGTGGTTGATCCTTGAGTGCCGGTTTATCGAGAAAGATTGTAAACGTAGGTTTTTGCGACAAGTGTTGATGTTCAAGAGACTAAGTAACGTGGAACAGTCGATGTTCCCCTGATGGAGGTCACCTACGGAACACGCTTTGGCCGCCATACGCCTCCATCAATTTCAGGTTGATGAGCTTACACTGGCTATCATAACTTGGCAATCTACGAGGGTCTTGTCAACGAATATGTTGCAAAGCAAAGCGTATAAACCTGCGCAGAACGGTTTCGATCCTCTGGACTGCATTTTGGTAGAAAAGGGACCAAACGACAGCACAGTACTCCAAAAACGGACGAATCAAAGAGCAGTATCGTGCCTTCAGACAATAAACGTCTTGGAAGTTTTGGCGAAGCGGAAGATGAATCCTAGCTACGATGAGGCTTCAGAAACATTATAGGCAATGTGGTTTTCGAAAGACATTTGAATCTCCCAGATCCTTGACTGTTTTTCATGTTTCAAGCGCGTTCATCGAAGGATGTACTCGTGGAGTCACATGTTTTCAGCCAAAGGAAATAGTCGAGCTTTTGGATACATTTATCGACATTCTGTGGATCCGGCACCAGTCGTCGAACACTTGTCGTTCCTGCTGAAGAAAGTGGGCGTCTTCTGGACATTTAATGACGAAGTACAGTTTTAGGTCGTCCACGTATGATAATTTCAGGCATCTTAGGAACAGATTCACGACGTTCATATATAACAGGAAAAGAAATAGGCCAAGTTGGCTGCCTGCATTCCGCAAGTTACCGGATGTTACTGAAAAGCTGGACGAGGCATAATCTGAAATCTTCACAGACATAGTTCTAGCAGTCAGGTATGAGTGGAGCCTGTTCAATAATTGATCGTGAACCCCCAGTTTGTC